>JAHKKF010499701.1:0-28133 GCA_019740295.1 Labeo calbasu
GTGGTCTCAAACATGTGTCTGTGTGTGGAATTTAATATGTGCACAATAATTGCAGTTCTTGCAGATAATCACAATTAGATCACATAATCTTGATCAGGTGACTAAGTATCAGTTGCGACAGGCCTACCATAATTCATTAATTTGTGAAATTAAATTAAGCGTATTGTATGGAACTAAAATCATGACAGATTTGTTTAATCAAGCTGGTTTTACATCTAATTTGTGTCTCCTCAGGAACAAATGAAGGCAAAGAGAAAGGAGGCAGAGCTCAGGCAGGTCCAGTCTCAGGCTCACGGGCTGCAGATGCGACTGAAATACTCTCAGAGTGATCTGGAACAGACCAAAACCCGCCACCTCTCACTGAACATGCAGGTACACCTGAGACCCAACGCTGCATGACATCAAAATGTAGAGAATCATATTCATGTCTTAAACTTTTTCAAGGTGGTTTCTAATGAAGTCACTGGTGTTGAAATGTACGTCTCTGTAGGAGAAATCAAAGTTGGAGAGTGAGCTGGCAAATTTCGGCCCACGAATCAATGACATCAAACGAATCATCCAATCACGAGAGAGGGACATCACAGAGTTAAGAGACCGCATGAACCTGGTAAGAGCTCTGGAGAAAGTTAAGACGTTTCAAATGCTGTCAAAAAAGTTGCTCGAATAATTATTATTTATTATGGTCATTCATAGGTGGAGGATGAGGTCTTTGTAGAATTCTGCCAGGAGATTGGTGTGCGAAATATCCGAGAGTTTGAAGAGGAAAAAGTGAAGAGGCAAAATGAGATTGCCAAAAAACGGTAAACCTTCTAAGGACAATAGACAGGTTACCAACTACTAAGTGAACTGCGATGATCGAGCTTGTGTTATACTGCAATTCTAGGCTGGAGTTTGAAACACAGAAGACCCGTCTGGCCATCCAGCTTGATTATGAGAAGAACCAGTTGAAGGAGGACCAGGAGAAAGTGATGATGTGGGAGCAGACTGTAAAGAAGGATGAGAATGAGATCGAAAGACTTAAAAAGGTAACAGAGAATAGAGGAGGAGTAAAAAGTCCTAACCAGCAATGTATGTATGAGTAGCATCTTTAAGCATGAAAAACTAAACAATAGCTCATGGTGTTCCCCACCACCTCAGGAGGAACACAGGCACATGAAGATCATTGATGAGACAATGGCACAGCTACAAGACCTGAAGAACCAGCATCTCACTAAGAAAGGAGAGGTGAATGACAAGAACCGAGAGATGGAGGAGATCCGCAAGAAACTAGGATCTGCCAACAAGTGAGAACATTATTATTTAATTTAATTCTCTCAATTCCTTAGATGTTCTCAAATCCAGTGTTGTATATTTATTTATTTATAAAATAGTGATTTTTGTTATTTTTGTTATTAATCAATTAAAATGAAGTAAATTACAAAATAATTTTGCTTGCAAATAATTTAGTTTGTGCCATTTATAAAAAACATTCTTAAATGTATGTAATATTAGAGAGCTGACCCAGCTGCAGAAGGAAGTAACTGCTATTGAAACCAAACTGGAACAGAAACGCAGTGACAGACACAACTTATTGCAAGCCTGCAAGATGCAGGACATCAAACTGCCCCTCAAATCTGGGACAATGGATGACATCAGCCAGGGAGAGGTAAAGACAAACACATTTTCTGGACACATATTCCTACACACTCATACACACTGTTCTGTCTACATAGGGAAGCTCGCAAGTTGAGGATTCGATCAGCAGCCCGAAGGCGTCAAGCTCTGTTCATGCCAAAGAGGCCCTCATAGAGATTGACTACAGCAACTTGAATGAGGACCTAAAGGTAATTTTATTTGATAAAATATTTTGAATTTGTTGTTTAACAAGAAACCTGGAACAAACATGAAAACTGTTCTATAGGATGCTCTGTCAGAAGAAGAGATCAAGGCAGAGATGAACACCCTACAGCAGAGGCTGAACGAGCAGCAGAGCATCCTGCAGAGAATCAGCGCTCCCAACATGAAGGCCATGGAGAAACTCGAGAGTGTTCGAGACAAGTTCCAAGAGACCAGTGATGGTGAGCCCAAAAGTTCAGGCTAATCTTGACCTGAGTCGTCAAGTCGAAATCAGTGGTTTTCAACCCCCAACTGACCTAAACATTAATCAAAGGTTCTCCACTTAAACGATTAGTTGACCCAAAAATTTAAATTAATTAATTATTTATCCTCATGTCGTTCCAAACCCATAAGTCCTTTGTTCATTTTCGGAACACAGATTAAGATATTTTAAGATATCTGAGAACTTTCTGACCCTGCATAGACACCAACGTAACAACTACATTCAAGGCCCAGAAAGGTAGTAAGGACATTGTTAAAGGGGTCATCGGATGCCCATTTTCCACAAGTTGATATGATTCTTTAGGGTTTTAATGAAAAGTCTATAATATACTTCGGTTAAAAATTCTCAGTGGTAGTGTAAAACAACAGCCCTTTTACCTCAAAATGAGCTCTGCAAAATTGATAATGAATTGTTCCTTTAAATGCAAATGAGCTCTGCCTGCCCCGCCCGTCTCTTCTCTCTGTGGATTGACGAGCCTATTTACTTTAGCCGCGTTTAGCCGCTAAACTTGCTAACTAGCACATTATTAGGAAAGGCGATCACAAAGATTCATAAAAAGCCTTATACACACTTCTGCTGTAAGTGAAGCTGGATCATGAATGATTCGCGCGAACATAGACGGATATATGTAGATGGAGAGGTGCATTCCCTTCACAAACAAACGTAATCCACTGCATCTTCAGTGACTCAGATGTCGGGAGTAAATGACGACCACTACGTTCATTATTACATCCAGCAACACAACACCTCAATCGCTCAATTCTTGTCTAACTTACATCCCTGCTCTGGCATCAAAACATGGAGGTTGGACTGTTACAACTGATCTTACAGGGTAGATTTGTAAATACACTGCCAACACACATTAATGTTCAAACAGCATGTAAAAGTGAACTTAGCATCCGATGACCCCTTTAAAACAGACCATGTGACATCAGTGGTTCGACCATTATGTTACAAAGATACTAAAATAGTTTTTTTGTGCAATGAAAACAAAATTCCGACTTTATTCAGCGATTTCTTCTCAATGCATGTTCACAAGAGTATCGCAATGCGATGCAGGCAGCCGTTTTGATGAAGGAGGACCAGGACTGTTTTATGTACAGCACTACACAGTCATTATTTGTTTTCTTTGTGCTCAAAAAGTATTCTTGTAGCTTCATAAAATTAAAGTTGAACCACTCATGTCACACGGACTATTGTAACAATGTCCTTTTTTTTTTTTTGGGTCTTGAATGTGGTAAATGCGTTGCTGTATATGGAAGGTTAGAAAGCACTCAGATTTCAAAAATATCTTAATTTGTGTCTGGAAAATGTAATTAATGACAGAATTTTTATTTTTGGGTGAACTATCCCTTCAAGAAATTTTTGATACTTCTGTTATAACAAAGGTGCTTTAATGACAACATTTTTATTTAAAGAAACGTGGCACTATGTTAAAATAATTCTAATACATTTTAATAAAAAATATAAATGGTTAATAAATTGGTAAGTTATAAAGAAAATTGAAATATTAAATTCCGTAATTCAAGACATTTAAAAAAAATAATATTTTCCAGTGTTGGTTATGATTACTGATTCCTTTATTATTTTTACTTTTTTTTAATTATTATTTTTTTAACTCAATTTTTACTGAGTTTTATTGAGTTTATTTCCAAAGGTATACAAGAATACAAAAGAAGCAGCAGATATACAAACCTAAAACCCACCCCTAACCCTTTCCACCCCTGGTTGACTTCAATAATATAAAAATAAAACACGAACACAAAATCTAGTTACCAAATAAAAATATATATATATAAAAATATGAATAAACAAAGACAATACAAGTTTACAGAGAAGATTAAAAAGTTGACAACATCAAAAGCAGCATGCCATATATTCCATGTCAAAGCATGGGATCCATGAGATCTTATTCATTTCCATGACTTTTCCGGGTCTGGAAATCACATATACATACATGTTGTCCAAGACCGTTGGAATACTTTAGGAAGTGTTACAAAGAGTCAGCGGAGTTGGGATCCATTTGCGGCTTTATTAAAATCAACAGCAGTAATATGAACAAGGGTTGATCACCAGCAATTTCAGTGGCAAAGACAAAACAGCGTTGTAGTCGAAAAACAAATAGAGGGTTAGGACAGGCAGCAAACAATCACAAAAAAAGTCCAGGAAGATGAGGCAAAAACAATAGGCAGGCAGCAAAAGATCAAAACAAGGGAAACAGGCAAGGAAACCAGTAGAACCAGTACACCAATTTGGTGTTTGCAAACAGTGATGACGTGTTCTGGTGGCAGAAAACAACAGTTTTCAAGTAGCAGTCTATGGAAGCCATGGAATAAAAACATAAAAAAAGGTCAATTTGAGTTCATAATTCAAAATTTTGACTTATTCTCGCAATTCCGAAATTATATATCATAATTCTGATCAGGAAAATGAACATTCTTTCTTTTCCCTTCGGCTCAGAATCATTAGTTTATGTCCCATACTTGTGGCTTTTTTCCCTCAGAATTGACAAACATTATCGTTGGCAGGTGAGGGAGCCTTCTGGTGGTGAGGAGAGGAACCATAGAGGCTAGACTCATGACAAGGAGAAAATAAGAAATTTGATGTTGGTTTACATTCTTTCTTATTTTCTTTCTTAATTTCAAATCATTTTATCTTGTGGCCCACTTGGAAGTATGCTGAGGCAACAATATCTACATTTTTCTTACGTATCCATGAAATTCAGCTGATATGTTTCTGCTAACATACTTTGAACATTGTACATACTTTGATTACAGAGTTTGAAGCTGCTCGGAAAAGAGCCAAGAAAGCCAAGCAGGCATTCGAGCAGATCAAGAAGGAGAGGTTTGACCGTTTCAATGCTTGTTTTGAATCTGTCGCCACCAACATTGATGAGATCTACAAAGCACTGTCACGTAACAGCAGTGCACAGGTTAATAAAACACTCTGAACCTTTTTTAAAATAGATAACACAAGTAGAATTTTTATCTTAATTTAAGGATACTTTATATCATTTCAGGCATTCCTGGGGCCAGAGAACCCAGAAGAACCATATTTAGATGGAATTAACTACAACTGTGTGGCTCCAGGAAAGAGATTCAGACCCATGGACAACCTGTCTGGAGGAGAGAAAACTGTGGCGGCTTTAGCTCTTCTATTTGCTATTCACAGGTGCAACAAAGATCTGCAAAAAATCTTAAACTAGTATGTTTTGCCCTCTAATTTAAAAATTGCATCTGTTTCCTCATAGCTACAAGCCTGCACCCTTCTTTGTCCTAGATGAGATCGATGCTGCTTTGGATAACACCAACATAGGCAAGGTGTGTGTGTGTGTGAGCTTATAGGAAGGCCTTTTACACACTGAACAGAATGGCATGAATATGAAATATGCATCTGACTTTTTACTTCGCAGGTGGCCAACTACATAAAAGACCAGTCAGTCCAGAATTTCCAGGCAATTGTTATCTCTCTCAAAGAGGAGTTCTACACAAAAGCTGACTCCCTCATAGGAGTTTACCCTGAGGTTTGTCCTTCAGCAATGGGTTGTATAATTCTTAACGTGACAAAAGTAGTTTTTTATTCTATTCAAATAAAACCCATCCCAACCTATCATTATATCACTATTGTACACTGTGCTGTAGAGATGGCAACTTGAATAACTAAAGTGTTTTGAATTTTCTTTTCTTTTTGTATTTTTCATTTCACAGCAAGGCGATTGTGTCATCAGTAAGGTGCTGACTTTTGATCTTTCCCAGTATCCCGATGCCAATCCCAATCCTAATGATTAGCTTGTGTTGATCTGAAGTTGATCTGTAGACAGCTGAAAGAATGATTAGTAGCATCTTTTAAAAACATGATTATAATCATTGATGTTTACATTTTTTTTTATTTAAATTTAAATTAATAATGTTGTTAATATGTCTACTGTATTGTATTACAAATAGTGTGCATGATTGTCTAAGTATTAATATGTGTTCTGTGAATATTACGTACAAATGAACAGCTTTTCATGTTCAGTCAGCTGGACAGACTAGATCAGTGATTTTACATTTACATGGTAAATGTTTTGTCTGCACTGTATCAACAGAACATTTTTGCCGCCTAATTGTCAAGTGTGCCTTGTGAATGATTCGTTCATTCAGTACAGTGTGGAATATCCAGTATTAATGTTTTGTTTTTCATTTTAGTCTTCATGGGAAAATGTAAACTGTATTCAAAATAAGAGTCATGTGCTCAAGGCACTTTCCACAAATATGGTATACTTTGGTGTTTTAAGACATTGGTGCAGGATTTCTCAAAAATGGCAATCCCCCTAGAGAAGTAAAAAATAAGCCATCTCAAAATAAAACGTAGTTTGGTTTTCTGAGGTTAATAAGTCGGAAATGACGTGAAAGTAAGCCTATGGGTGAAATAATATATATATATATATTAGGGATGCAATAATACAGTTAGTCTACGGTTCAATACGTACCTCGGTTTTTAACCACTGTTTTCAGTTCGGTTCGGTTCTGATATCTTGCCACTTCAGTGTGGGGTTTTATGCAACAAATGAACAAAATACTCCCGTACTCCCTCTGTACGCTGGAAAAAGCGTGGTTTAGTATATGTCTGCTTAATTATTCTTTTGAGAGAGGTATTTTTTCTATTTTTACGCAAAATAGGATGGGTTTCATTCAAACTGGACGCCAGAGGGCGCCCTCGTGCAGAAAATCCACATATGCGTCAAAGAAGTATCACTGATGACTTACTGTTCCAGCTTCTCTAATATGGATAAAGGCATCGCATGAAAACAAGATATAACGTTAAACGTTTTGAATGATGAAATGTAAGGACAATAAACACTCATCTGCAATAATATGTGGTTTATCTGTGTTCTTCAAGCCATCTCGTGTATTTTCATAAGCCATTGCTAATCGACATACATAGAATATGTAGTATAGAATATGAGTATAGAATTTATTGTCTGCCTTATTCTGTGATAAGAATCCACATCAGATCACATAAGGAAGTTATTTCAAACACTCGACTGATGTTGTGAATTAAAAACAAGTTAATGTTTTTTATAACTTTTGTTTTTATAACTCTTTTGTTGAACAACAGGTTTAGAGAGGCTTATCATTGTATGTCATTAGAATAGAAGATGCTTTGCGTGTGTTGCTTTTTCAAATATAAATGGGGAAGCGTTTCCTCATTTCAGCACGTGAAATCGCGGGCACACATACAGCAAATTCTAAGAGAAATAAAACAAGGAAGTTATTTAAATGCAAACTGAAAAAACGCAATTCACAAGTGCGTATTGAACCGTGGATGTCGTACCGAATGGTTCGATATTATATTGAGAATTGTCACATCACTAATATATATACTGTATCCCTAATATCTATATAATTGTCCTTAAAACTGTGCATGCTTGTTTAGAATCACCTGTCTCATGTGCTCACCAGGTTTTGTGAAGTTTTGAGTTTTCCTTTAGGCTTTAAAGGATTTGGGGTAAATTTGCACAGGCCCGTTATAGCCTCCCAAAGGGTACATTTTTACATTTTTTTTGGATAATTATTGAACTAGGGAGTCCAGAGAATTGGACAAGTTCGCAAAAGTTTTGACAAGAGCAAAAAGACTAGTTCGCAAAAGGTTTTTGACATCTTCTCAATCATTTAACAAAGGATTTGATTGACAGCAGTGGTTCTAGAGGCAAAGTTGTCCGGAATGAGGAGTTCTATCGTATGATATGAATATTACGTGTATGTGTGTCATAAGTGTTCTGAGTTTGGCGAAGATATTGCATTCTGTTCAGGAGTTAAAGGAAGTTTACTAAAAGTGGCCCTGCCCCTTTCGAACATTTTAGCGTCCCTTTGCGATGGTGAGTCGAAAGTTCAACTTTTCGATAGTCACTCTCCAGAGAATCTTTCTGCACTGGTTTGGTTCCGATCAGGCGAAAAAATGCGAAACACCCCAAAATACCCATTTTGTCTGCCATGAGCCAAGGATTCCAATGACATAAGACACTTGAGCCAGCGACTGATGGTTTATGAGTTATGAGCCATTTTGTACTTTTGTTCGCTGTAGCGCCCCTGTCAGACCGATTGGGGTGAGCCTTGGTCACGCTGTAGGTGGTGTGAATACTACCATCCCTCCAAGTTTCAAGTCTCTACGGTTTGGTCTGCACGGTCAGTTTTATGTGGAGACCATTCTAACAATTACAATAAGGTTTTAGCGCTACGCGTTTGAACCCCTAATAACAACGTGCAGTAAACTGTAAAACTGTTTACACTACAAACCAGTGTGCTCATAATTAAGATAATACATTAAAATAATATGGTAAGACGAACCAATGTCCAGCAGCGAAACCAACTGTTTTGTACAGCTAAAAATAGCTGGAAGCAGATGAGACCGGAAGCCAGACTAATAAAATGTACAAATGGCCTCACCCACTCTTACTGGAAGTAAAAGTGGATAGAATCCTATTTCTTCCACGAAAGAAAAAAAAAATACTTTGAAGTGAAAAAAGACAAAAAATTGACTTATCAACTTTATTTTGTACTTATGACTTTGTATGTCATAATTTTGACATTTAATCTCCTAATGTTTTTTTAATGTCAAATTTATGATTTACCTTAACATGATATTTTTTATGTGGGAAAATACATTTATTGAAAAATAAAAGTGAATTAGCTGGAAGCTTCTATTTTTAACAATGTCAGGGCCTGTTTTGTACCCTATTAATGGAAAGTGCCACCTACTATCGTTCTTAATGTTACATGGAACAAGAAATAAATTCGAAAAAACGAACAAATTTGACTTGTGGTAATATATAAACAAAACAGAGCACAGCTTACGTTCCCATTCGCTCACACCCTTAAAGCTAACATTAGACCTCTATTTTCACGTGGGCTCATCCTCACCGGTACAAAACCAACCATGCTTGCGCAGACATGCCCTGTCTTCGCTCTATTTTATGACGTCAGCCAGCTCCCATTGGTCGCTTGTTATTTCTTGGGTTCGGTTGCGGTGCAGAGCACGCCCAACGTGTCAATCGGCGTTCAAGATCTCCACTAACTCCTTGCAGTGGACTGGTTTGATCAGACTATTACAACCTACCGCCGCTTACATTTAAATCCCCCAGCAATGGACAACATTAAAGACGGGTGGTTCACCGAAACATGCACATTATGGCCTGGTCAAGCGATGAGTCTTCAAGTGGAGGAAGTGTTGTATCATAAAAAATCTAAGTTCCAGGATGTAATGGTTTTTAAAAGGTGAGTCCTGATCCAAAGTGGCTTAAATTAGCATGTTTGCTAACCGGCAGCGCGTAAGTGAAGCTATCGGTAATAGCTGGTGGTGACAGTGCTGTGATTTTTTTCACTTTCTCGGAGGTGTCCAGTCAGAAAGCACGTTGGCTTATGGGTGTCTTGCGGTGTGGGTGGCTGCTGCTGCTAGCCTGCTAACTGCATCGCCTGCTGTAGGTCTGGCGTGGCATTGAGACTTCAAACTACGAGACCGGATTGATTTTGTACTAGCCTTTTGTATTATACGTAAAACCGTACACTGCACTAATTCTGCTATGTCAGCACATTAAAAAATATAATTGCTCCAATGTTTGCACTTACAATTATGTGGTGCATTAGAAAATGAAAAGAACATTTATTTGATAAAGTGTCCATGTCTTTGTCAGCTATTTAACCACTCTTTCGTGCTGTGTTGGTGCAACTAGAATCAGTTAGAAATGCAGAATTACAGTTGCTGTCATTATTTCTGCCCTGAAAATCAATGAAATGAAGTATTTGTACATGCAGGGTGTTGCCCAATACAGAGTCCAGAGCTGTCAGCTGTCATCTCAAATCAAATCATCTCACATGCTTGGTTGCAGTCCTTAAGAATGCTTTAAATGGATATGTTATGCATCTTTCCACTTGTTTGTTGTACATTTTTCTTGTATAATGTATGTAAATGATCATTGTTGCTTCTCTTCTTGCAGTAAAACTTATGGAAATGTGCTGGTTTTGGATGGGGTCATCCAATGCACGGAACGAGATGAATTTTCTTATCAAGAAATGATTGCCAATCTACCTATCTGCTGCCATCCTTGCCCAAAGAAGGTATGTGGTTACATTTTGTGCACTGTGTAAATGCGGTTTGGAAGAAATTAAACTTTTGAGTGTTTCGTTTCTGTACGTTACCGCATTTGCCTTTGTTTTTTAGATGTTTAGATGTTTTTCCTCATTCCTTTTGTCAGGTTCTCATCATTGGTGGAGGAGACGGTGGTGTCCTGAGGGAGGTTGTCAAGCATCCGCTGGTGGAGTCTGTTGTTCAGTGTGAAATTGATGAGGTTTGTATGCAGTTAAACCTGCAGTTAAACATTTTAGTTGGTAAGATAATAAAGTTAATAATTTAACAAGTATGCATTAAATTGCTCAAAAATGACAGTAAAGACATTTATAATGTTACAAAAGATTTCTATTTCAAATGTGTTATTTTTGAACTTTCTATTTAGTAAAAATGTTTTAAAATGTGTCACGGTTTTCATAAAAATTTTAAAAGCAACACTGTTTTCAACTTTGATAATAAGAATAGTTTCTTGAGCACCAAAACAGCATATTAAAAATTATTCATGATAGATCATGTGACAAAAATATATTTTAAATAATAATGTAATATTAAACAGGCAACAGTCATTTTAAATTGTAATAATATTTCACAGTGTTGTTTTCACTGTATTTTCTGATCCGATAAATGCAGCTTTGGTGAGCATAAGATCTTACTGCCCCGAAAACTTCATGTGACTTCATGACACTGAAAATTGGAGTGATGGCTGCTGAAAATTCAGCTTTGCATCACAGGAATGAATTAAGAGTTAACATAACTCCGTTTTTAACAATTTTCAAAAATCATGATTTTTCATTGTGCGTTCCAATTAATCTCAATCAGAGCAGTTGGGTTATTTTGATATAAAGTAACAATAACTAAAAAACACAGCTAACTAACAAAATATAACTAATAATAAAAAACATAATTTTTAAAAATTATAAAAAAAAAAAATCTGTTTTTGCAAATAAACTCTTCAAATTACATTTTAAAATATTAAAATTACTTTTAATTAAAAAAATATTTTGCAATATTTACTAGAATGTTTTTTTTTTTTTCTCATTTTTGTGATTTAGTTTTTTTTTTTATTTATATTTAAATATTTTTTAAAAATCGTCTCTGTGTCAAGTCTGGTTAATCTTGTCGAATTTAATCTCCATGTGTGACACACTGACAGTATTAGAAACTCACTCTGAAAATTAAATTTTGCTGCATATCTGAAGGTTTTGATGTTTTCTTTAAATTATTTCATGCTTTAACATGCTTATTAATTTCACGGGTCACATTTTCCCACAGGATGTAATAAATGTCTCCAAGAAGTACCTTCCTGGAATGGCAAAAGGCTTCTTCAGCCCCAAACTTACTCTACATGTAGGTGACGGCTTTGAGTTCATGAAAAAGAATCAGGATGCTTTTGACGTCATCATCACAGACTCCTCAGACCCTGTCGGTATGCAGCCCAATGTGTGGCGTTGAAGTTTCTTCTTTGCATTGGTAAATAATGATGTAGCCATTGACTCCCAGACAAAACATGGTGTTCATTTCAGGCTGATCTCATTTCACCCTGTCACAGGTCCGGCTGAAAGCTTGTTTAAAGAGTCGTACTATCAGCTGATGAAAACGGCACTTTGCGAGGGAGGGATTCTCTGTTGTCAAGGTTGATTTATTTGCAAATCTACAAAAAAAAAAGCAAAAAATTCAGAATATTATTGACATGCATTTGACCAGTTTGCAATTTTTGCTTGTAATTCTACAGGAGAGTGTCAGTGGCTGCATTTGGAGCTAATCAAGGAAATGCGGACCTTCTGTAAGACCCTCTTTCCTGTAGTAGACTATGCTTACTGCACCATTCCAACATATCCAAGTGGACAAATTGGCTTCATGCTTTGCAGTAAAAATCCGGTATGTTTTTTCTTATTAGCATTTATGAAATGCTTTTTATGAAAGCCCATTTTAGCCACTGAATAAAAAACAAACAAGTTCATTGGAATTTATCATCTCACAATTCTGGCTTTTTCTCAGAATTGCATGATTCAAATTCTGCCTTTTCTATAAAGTCAGTTGTGTGATGTAAACTCGCAATTGTGAGTTATAAAATCAGAATGGCGACTTTATTTTTGAAAATTGCATGTACATATCTCACAATTCTGACTTAATAACATGCAATTGTTACTTTTTTCACAATTCTGAGAAAAAAGTCAGAAATGCGACTATTTCTTAAAAAAAAAAATTGTGAGTTTCTCACAATTGTAACTATTTCTCAGAGTTGCAAGTTTATATCTTGCAATTTTAACTTTTTTTTTCTTGCAATTATGAATTTATATCATGCAATTCTGAAAAAAAAAGTCTTGAATTGCGAGGTCACAATTCTGACTTTTTCGCAGAATTGCATGATATAAATTCATAATTGCAATTAAAAAAAGTTAACTCGCAATTGTGAGTTTGTCTCACGATTCTGACTTTATAACTTTATAACTGAGAAAAAAGTCTGAATTGTGAGTTTGTGACTGTATTCTCACAAATGTGATTTTATTTATAAGAACTGATTTTGTCTTGCAATTGTGACTTTTTCTCAGAATGGAGGGTTTATATCTCACAATTCTGACTTCATAATTCGCAATTGCGAGTTTATATCTTGCAATTCTGACTTTATTTCTCAGAATTCCAATTTATATATCATAATTCTGACTTTATAATACGCAATTGCTAGTTTGTCTCACAATTCTGAGGAAAAAAAAAAGTCAGAATTGTGAGGAGAAAGTCGCAATTCCTTTTTTTACTTTCTTTTTTTTTTTTTTTTTTTTTTAATTCAGTGAGGGGAACGGGCTTCGATACCTTTTTAGTGTTTTTATAGATGTTATTTAAACAATACAATTCAGTTTTCTGAAAAATGTATATTTTATTCAGCAAGGATGCCAAACTGATCATAGTAAAGACAATTTACAAAAATTCTGTTTCAATTAAATGCTGTTCTTTTCATCAAATCTAAAAAAAAAATGGTATCACAGTTTCTACAGAAATATTAAACACAACAACTGGTTTCAGCATTGATGATAATGTTTCTTGAGCACCAAATCAGCACATTAGAAGGATTTCTGAAGGATCATGCGACACTGAAGACTAGAGTAATGGCTGCTGAAAATGTAGCTTTGCATCACAGGAATAAATTGTTTTAAAATATATGAAATAGAAAAGAGGGTTTTTTTTACATTGTAATAATATTTCACAATATTACTGATCAAATGAATACAGCCTTGGTGAGCAGAAGAAACAATTCCAACCTTTTGAACGAAAGTGTATTTGTGACCCTGGACCACAAAACCAGTTATAAGAGTCAAAATTTTTTTTTTTTTTTTATTGATTGCTGAATAAATAAGCTTTCCACTGATGTATGGACATTGTTAGGATTGGACAATATTTGGCTGAGATACAACTATTTGAAAATCTGAAATCCAAAAAATTAAAATAGAGAAAATCGCCTTTAAAACTGTCCAAATGAATTTCTTAGCAATGCATGTTACTTATCAAAAATTAAGTTTTGATATTTATGGTTGGAAATGTACAAAATATCTTTATGGAACATGATCTTCAATTAATATCCTAGTGATTTTTGGCATTTAAAAAATTGATCATTTTGACCCATACAATGTATTTTTGGCTATTGCTACAAATATACCCATGCTACTTATGACTAGTTTTGTGGTCCAGGGTCACATTTATAAAATAATATTATCATAAGTCAGTTAATTTATTTGATAATTGCAGAAAACAAATTTCCGTGAGCCAGAACGAGAACTACCAAGAGATGAGATCGAGAGCATGAACCTCAAATATTACAATCCTGAAATCCACCGTGCTGCATTCATCCTCCCAGAATTTGCCAGGAAGGTGAGACACAGCCTGTTTTTGAATAATCGTGCTCTTTACTTTGCATTTGTAAGGAGAATTAAATGACCCGTTGTTTACACAGGTACTAAGCGAAGCATAAATGGCTTCATGGGTGCCATCTTGTCAACACGCTGCCTTCTGTGAAAGCAGAACAAAACCCTCACCACAGCTGCAGTAGCTCTCACACCGCATCCCTCTCCAGCTTTTGATTGGTCAACAGACTACTAATGGACAAGTGCAAATGCCTTCTGTGGGGAAATTCTGTTTGTCTGTCCACTTCCATCAGTGCTCCTGTCAAGTCTTATGAGTTGTTTTTTCATTTCCTTTTACAATTCCACTTCCAGCGTCAAACTTTCTAAACTGTACAAACAGACAATCATGCATGTTCTGTGACAGACTCCTCAGTCTTTCTCTTACTCGTGTTGAGTATGAAAAAAGAGTGTAACCTTCCACTACAACTGTCGTTTTTGGCGTTACTTCATTAAATAAGCATGCAGGTATTTTAAATAAACTGCATATCTTCTCTCTAAACCCTTTCGAAGACTTCAGGTCAATAACAATTATAGATTTTCTTAACATGCTGTATTAAGGTTTCATATTATGGGACAGTTTATCATCACTGTCAAATGTAAGGAAAGTCTATTTAGTATTGTTATAATTTCTAAAACTATTACTTTAAAGTCTATACAGAACATGCTTACTGTAACTAGCAAAACTGTAGTCTATTTTCTCTGGTTAATATTATCTAACATAAATGGTTGTGTTTTTCTTCTTAGCCTGTGAAGGTGGCATATGGGCTCTCTGTGGGTGACTTGTGTGCTCTGACTCTCATGAACAAGTCTGATTACATGATGTGATTTTTAGCAAATAGTGTTTGGTATGAAGCCTTTTTGAGTGATATGCTATAGTGTATTGCAAACGTATGCTTATGGTCAACAGACTCTGTATGATGGAATGACTCTGAGGTGTCTTTTAACATTAGAAATACTGGAAATCTCAAGCATTGAGACATTGTCTTAATCTTAATATTGAATATAATTATGGCACTATATGACAAAATAACTGTGTATTTGAAGGATAGCTAAGGATCTTTTAAGGGTAGTTACATAGGACAAACTATTTTGTACTCTGTCAAGTTCAACAGTATGGAAGAGGGTTGATCTGTCCTTTTACCATTTAATGTTTATGATGTAAATTTCATTTTGCGAATTTCATAAATTGTTTTGAAATAAAAATGAAGTAACCACAACGTATTAATTTCCTATTAAGTTCCTAAAACTATTAATCTAACTTTTTGCTCTGAGAAGCATCGATTAAATTTAATTTTTAATACGTACAATGAAACATTTGACGGTAAAGTGCCTTTCTATCCACTAGATGGCGCCAATGTTACTAAATTCGGATAAAAATATGTGAAGAAGAGTATCAGGAGTCACTTTGCAGGTAAATGTTTGTACTATCAACAGGGTCTATCTTTGCTCTTTATGTGTTTATCGTCTCTTTTGCTGTTGATTCAGTTAGAGATCAACAGTTTATAAACCTGAATAGTTGCTCCAATTGTTTTGAGCTGTTTTTGAGCCGTTTATGTTCATCTTTTAGTCAATATATGTATAAAAATGCATAGTTACGTCGACTATAAATACTTTAGAATAGTCTACATACTTTGCATTACAGTGTTTTTTAAATATTACACAGGATAACACCACAAAACTATGTTTTTCTATTGATTCTGTTGCAATTACGTTTTGAAAGATAATTTTATTATTTATTTGGACTAGCCTGGGATAGTTCACCCAAAAAATGAAAATTCTGTCATTTATTACTCACCCTAATGTCGTTCCAAACCCTTAAGACCTTCGTTCATCTTCGGAATACAAAATAAGATATTTTACGTTGAAATCCGAGGGCTTTCTGACCCTTCATAGACAGCAGCAGAACTTGCATATTCAAGGCCCAGAAAAGTAGTAAGGACATACTTAAAATAGTCCATGTGACATCAGTCCTTAAACCATAATGTTATGAAGCTAGGAGAATACTTTTTGCGCGCAAAGAACACAAAAATATTGTTTATTCGACAATTTCTTCTCTGCCGTATCTGATGTAGAACCCGGATGTGCTGCGACTTGTTTTCAATCAGAGTAATGCACACGCATGCATCGTGCTACTCCCCTGAAAGCATTGAAAAAGAGAGAAAATGTCGAATAAAGTAGTTATTTTTGTGCGCAAGAAGTATTCTCGTAGCTTATTAACATTATGGTTGAACCACCGGTGTCACTTGGACTATTTTCAATGCTCTTACTACCTTTCTGGGCCCTGAATGTGCCAGTTGCATTGCTGTCTGTGGAGGGTCAGAAAGCTTTGGGATTTCATTAAAAACAGCTTTTTTGTTGTTGTTGTTCCAAAGATAAACCAAGGTCTTACGGGTTTGGAACTACATGAGAGTGAGTAATTAATGACAGAGTTTTCATTTTTGGGTGAACTATCCCTAAAACGTTTGTTTTTATTTGATTTTAGTTAAAGTTGTAGTAATTTTGTTGTGATTTTGTCATTTTATTATTAGATTTGTTTAATGTCGTTTTTGTTGATTTTATTTCAGTTTTATTGTAATCAAGTTAAACAAAATTAAAATGATCGATGTTGCAACTAGCTGTATGTAAGTAAGTACGTGTGTGTGTGTGTGTGTGTAGCACAATCTCTTTAACTATAGTAACCCTGATATGAAGTCATCAAAACTCCCGCTGAGACAACAGGAGAATGTGGATTGGCATTTTGCTCTGACACCAGATATGTTTGAAGTTGGTTGGGAAGTGAACGTTAGATGTGTTCAGCACTGGTCAATTGGCATGAATTCTTCAAACGCACTTTATCACGATTCGGCTGGGGGCAGCTCATCTCAACGCCGTGTTAATCTCTACAGAGCCCCGGGCCCTGAAGTCTGTGCGTATCTGTCTGCTGTGAAAAATGCGCTAAAGCGCGAGTATTAGGGCTTCTAGCTACGTGAAGTCAGTCGGGGTGTGTGTATGCATATCCAAAGAGGTGTGTGGGTGCCAGAAAAGCTGACCAGAATGAGAACATGACAGGAGCCCATGACCAAGACATGTTTTATTTTCACTGCCCAACTGGTTTAATTAAACAAACAGTGTGAACACACGTAGACTGTTTATGCAAACTGCAAAGCACTTTGAGTATCCACCTTTTTCTTAAAGGGCGGTCACGGCTATTTGTAAATTTTATGGTCAGGCTTCCGGTCTCATCTGTGTCCAGCTGTACAAAGCAGCTTGTTTTGCTTGATATTACAAATGTGTGTGTCTTACCATATGACTTCAAAGTATTATCTTAATTATAAGCTCACTGGTTTGTGGTGCAAACAGGTTTATCGTTTACTGGATTTATTATTTTTCTTGTTATTTCCCTATAGCGGTTAATGAACCGGAAGTCTCACCTATAGGCTTACTTCCGCGTTAAAGAAAAAAGTGGATGGTGCTATTTGCACAAAAGAGTCACTTCTTTTTAAATTCATGTGCCTTTTGTATTTTTTAATCATAACTATTAATGTCCCCTCCTTTTGCGACAACATTTCTTCACTGATGACGTGTGTACACACGGCAAGAGGGCAGGATAATAATCCCTTTAGCAACCTTTCACTTACATATGATCGCAGAAGTTAGCAAATGAAAATGCCTAATTCCTGATTGACAAATCAAGTCCCACCCTACATTTCGGTCTTGTTGAGAAGCATTTCTGTAAAGCTTATAATTTCATTAAAACATTTAGGCCTATATAAAGGCTTATATTAATTTAGGCCTATAGAAATTCCTCTGTTAAAACATTTTATTATTAACTAATGTATTATTTCAGCTCTGAAGTTGGTTAAATAATCATTTTTTTGGTCACACACAAATATGGCCAGTAAGTGATTTTAATTATATTAATGCAGATATTGTTTACATCTTGTGGCTAAATTGTTGAAATAGTGAGTATTTTAACATTTATGGATTGCCCCCATTCACATCTATTGTAAGTATCTCACTGATTGAACCAATATTTTTGTTTTTTTAAAGAAAAAGAAAATAAATTTAATTACAATCAAAATTATCTTTCAAATGCTGTCAACTGAGATAACTTGTATAGAACCCTGGAATATTCCTTTAAAGGGATAGTTCACCCAAAAATGATTATCCTGTCATTAATTACTCACCCTCATGTCGTTCCAAACCCATAAGAATTTTGTTCATCTTCGGAACACAAATTGGGATATTTTTGATGAAATCCAAGAGCTTTCTGACCCTGCATAGACCGCAACATGACCGACACATTCAAGGCCCAGAAAGGTAGTAAGGACTAGCGATGTGCGATATTGACAAAAAATGATATCTCAGTATTTTCTGGCATAATATTTTGCTGAGTGTGTTATTGTGCTGGTATCTTAAGGACTACCGTGGACAGCTGACTCCTGAATTTTTTGATATTCTTCATATTCTGTGTGGACAGTTCACAGCAGTGATAGAAATGTATCTTTTCCAATAAGTTCAAACGGATTTTTACAGGCATTTTTATCTTCATAATGCCTTTTTTTTCCTTCTAAAAGTGTGCATCATCTTGAGTCAAATTCTTACAATTGGGCTGTTACCAAGAAAATTAAATCAATATCAACAAAATTCATCTTTGCTGTGCAGAGGAAACACAGAAGCTCCATTAGAAGTGGCATTTAGACATATTTACACACTGTTTAATACAGCGCAGAGTGACATGTAATGTTTTAACCTGCAGTTACAAATACATAAATAATGTTCTGATAACGTCGAATACTGATATTTTAAATTATTTAAAAAGATACTTTAAATGTGAAATTAAAACCTCTAGCAGGTGGCAGCATATCACTGTTAAGTGAGTCATTGCGATTGAACCGAATCATTTAAACGGTTGATTCATTCAGAAACGAAACACCGTCGTATTTCTCAGGACACTTCAGAGACGCAAAACTGGCTGTGTTTGAAATGATTTTTGTTGGCGAAATAGAGCAAAAACTGGAAATATGCCGTCTAAAACGCCTCTTTAGTATAACTTCTTCTTAACTGAACAGTTGTACTAGACTTCACGTAATGTATGTGCGCACTCTGTAGGTTTGTTTTGTTTGCTTTTCGCGACATGCTGGATCATGTCAAATCGCACATCGTTAAAACAACAATTACGATATTATCGCAGACGATATATATCGCACACTCCTAGTAAGGACATCGATAAAATAATCCATGTGACATCAGTGGTTGAACCTTAATTTTCTAAAACTGCAAGCATACTTTTGGTGAGCAAAGAAAACATAAATAACGACTTTACTTCGCTTCCGGGTCAATGGATGCACATGCCATGGTACTTGTGAATACCTGTCGAAGACTGACACGGAACTTAAGAAATTGTTGAATAAAGTTGTTATTTTTGCTTCTTTTCACACAAAAAGTATTTCCGTAGTGTCATAAAATTATGGTTAAACCTTACTACATTTCTGGGCCTTGAATGTGTCTGTTGCTGTCTATGCAGAGTCAGAAAACTCGGATTCCATCAAAAATATCTTAATTTGTGCTCTGAAGATGGTCTCAGGGGTTTGGAACGACATGAGGGTGAGTAATTAATAACAGAATTTTAATTTTACTCGTATTTATATTGCATTGTCTTTTTTCCATTAGATTTGCTGCTGTAGTACTCTACAACTATATGACTATATGACCTTGTTTGCTTTTTGCGCTAATGTTTGTCTCACTTAATATTCTTACATGGTAAAATCTGCAGTTACGTCTCCATTGTTATTCATCCTCTTTTCATCCACTGAGCAAAAGCATCTTCTTTCTTCCTAAAGATAGTTTTCTCAGTTGTTATTTTCGCCTTTTTGCGCACAAAAAGTATTCTTGTAGTGTCATAAAATTATGGTTGAACCACTGATGTCACATAGGCTATTTTTTTAATGTCATTACTACCTTTCTGGGCCTTGAATGTGTCAGTTATGTTGCTGTCTATGCAGGGTCAGAAAGCTCTTGGATTCCCTCAGAAATATCTTAATTTGTGTTCTGAAGATGAAGGTCTCAGGGGTTTGGAACAAAATAAGGGTGAGTAGTTAATGACAGCATTTTAATTTTACTCGTATTTATATAGCATTATCTTTTTTTACATTACATTTGCTGCTGTAGTATTCTACAGCTGTATGACTGTATAACCTCGTTTGCTTTTTGTGCTAATGTTTGTCTCACTTGATATTCTTACATGGTAAAATTTGGAGTTAGGTTTCCATAAAAGACTTGATTCTTGTTATTCATCCTCTTTTCATACACGGATCAAAAGCATCTTCTTTCTCCCTAAAGACAGTTTTCTCAGCTGTTCCAGGTGCCAGACGGTTCGATGGCAATCTGAAGGAGAAGGAGGAGGAGTTGTGCTCAATTACACGTTGGAATGGAAGCAGACTGCCACTGTACACAACAAAACGGTTTAGTTTGATTTCCCTGTATTGATATCACAATGCAGCTCTGAGTGAGAACGGCACGTAATTACAGCGCACGTCTGACCGCCGTGCTTCCTAAAACATGATTCGCTCCCTGCATGTCATTTCGCTCCACAGAAATGTAAATCATAATTAGCATAAACAATGAGCGGCCCACAGAACTTTTCAGTTTAACGGTGGCTCCGTCATCATCGGTGTTTTTTCTCCTCGCATCCGTTTTAACTGAAATCAAGACCATTTTTAGAGCTATGACGTGAGCGCCGTGGCGCAGTCCTCCCCACCGGCACAACGTCTGGTTTGTTGGGGGGTTAACTACTCAATGCTTTTGTTAGTTCCTAAGCCACCCACTCCCCCACCCTCTCCCCTCCGTCCTCCAACCGCTGCGTCAGTAGGGGACTGGAACGAGAGGTATATAAGGACCCTGCCACCTGAAGCTCTCAAAAACCAAGATCTCTCCAGCTTTACTCTGCACCAGGAGCTACAAGGACTTCGAAGTTCCTGCTTCGCCTCTCTGACCGACCTTTCTGCGCACTTTAACTTCAGCTATTTTGTCAGTATGCAGCTTTTGTCCAGCCTAGTGTCTCTTTTGCTGGTGCTGTATAGTGTCAGAGCAGCAGCTGTGCTTCCAGTGGAGGAGAGGAACCCGGCACAAAGTAGGGTGAGTGTCTGTAAATATGCTTCCAATTGTAGCTTTTATGGATTTTACAAGCAGGTGTTTGTATTTTAGACACATGTTGATGTTTAGCACCTAAAAGAGACCAATCTGGGATACTTTTAGTACTAATAGCAACCATATTATTGTTATTATGAATAGCTAAAGATTTAAAATCTTGCATTCTAATTCAAGTCGAGTTGCTTTCTCATCAGGAGCTGAGCAAAGAGCGCAAGGAGCTGATCCTGAAGCTGATCTCTGGGCTGTTGGACGGAGTAGACAACAGCGTGCTGGCTGGGGAGATAGCGCCTGTCCCCTTGGATGTGGAGGAGCCCCTGGAGTCCCGTCTGGAAGAACGGGCCGTCTACAACCGGTTATCACAGCTGCCACAGCGCGACCGCAAAGCCCCCTGCAAAAACTTCTTCTGGAAGACCTTCACATCATGTTAACGGCGCCAGTCCTGCAACGATGCCACGATCCTCTCTGATACCTGACATGAACTGTGTAGACCTCCGCTGTACATACCATCTCCAGTGTCTGAAGAAAGGTCTCTGTGGACTTACTCTGACACAGTCTGTTTGTTAAAGACATTGATGATATTTATTTATTTATTTATTGATCGATTAAGCTATTTATGGACCTCTGTTGTTTTTCAGCATTAAAAAAAAACGAATAAAGCATGGTTAAGATAGTTGCTTTTTTGATAAAAGATGTCTCATTTACTGTGGTCAAGCATCATGTTAAACTGACTGATGAATAAATATAGAATTGATCACAGAGCCAAATGCGTTACAGGTGATGTAATAATGCTACATATAAACGTTTTCCCAAAAGAACAAACACGTATAAGGCTGTTTGTTACAAGCTCATCTGAATGCCATTTTCACAAGCTGTGGTTGTTTGACTCTTAATACACCAGATTAATTGATTGACAGTTTGTGTGGTGGTAATTTTCCTTGTCAATGAATTATATGTAATTGCAGTTGATGAGAGGGTGTGCTTGAGGTCATTATTCCAAACTAAACCCTTGTGTAATAATTATTTGCTGGTAAATTAAAGCATTACTAAGAATTTTATTTCCGTTTGGCACATGGGAAGGGAAAAACCGTCAGGCAAAATCATTATGAGACCATATTTTGAACACTCCAGTTCTTCAAGTGCATCACGTATTTGTCTCGTCTTAATGGCACTTGTATTTGTCATCGCTGCCAAAGACAAGCTAACTTTAACAAAAACATGTAAAAGCAAGTTAGATTGAATATCCAGATGCAACATATGCAGTAGGCCATCAATCTAGTTTAATTATTTGTCCTCCGAATATAGGCATACATGGTTATGCAAAACTGTGTCTGCGTAAGTACCGAGTTACTCACGTTAGTGCGTCATTGCTGTTGAATGTGAAACTAGTTGACATGATGAATAAATATATATAACAACAAATACAAGACATGACCATGAAAATGTGTTGGAGCTGAGGCCTAGTGTTTAGCACATGTACCAGATTCCTGTCACTTTTCTATTGTCCTTTCAATGAAAATGCCAAAACATTAAATATCTATCTATCTATCTATCTATCTATCTATCTATCTATCTATCTATCTATCTATCTATCTATCTATCTATCTATCTATCTCAGTGTTCAGTTTGAAGTCTCCATTTGGCTTAAATAGGTCAAAATTAAGTTATTTTATTGATAGGTCAGGTTATAACTATGTCTCTTATTAGCTTCAGAGTTAAAAATGTGAATGACTACATGTAAAGGAGATAAATACCACCTTGTGTGATGGAAAAATCTGCTTTTAGTCACCACAGGCCAACCTGAGCAATTTACTTGTTTATGTAATGACTGTATAAAATGTATTTGATATTTGTGTGTGTGTGTGTGTAAATGCCTGTTCATGTCTGTGTGCATGTGTGACACATTACCAAAAATCACTTTTTAAATTGAAAGAGAAAATTGTGTCTGGAGTAGATATTTGATTTTGTAGTGCTGGGCTCACCCTGACCTCAGTATTCTTCATTGAGTTCAAAGGTCGAATCCAGATGATACCGACAGCATCTGTAATGTTTCATAGTGTAATCTGTCTGCTCTTTTCTCAGAATACTGATGACAGATGCTTAACAGTTTCAGAATGGATGTCAGTAGTACTTCTGACATTTTACTCTGTGTATGTGGTAAAAACCATTTCATATTTTACATATATATATATATATATAGAGAGAGAGAGAGAGAGAGAGAGTAAATATTAAATTGTTTTGCATTTAATATTAAAGTACTTAAAATATATGTACTGTATAATTAAGAACAAACCCTCAGTTGTTTGGATTTGATAAAGAAAGATAGTTAAATAATTTAATCACTTGTGGTTAACACCAAGATCAATAATGTTACTCAACAGTGGCGTATGATAATGCAATATCTTATTAAACTGAGTCTCTGGCATGGCATTCATATATCTGTTCAGTTTGCTCAAAAAGTCAGATGGGGCCAAATTTAATTAGGTAACGGAACAATAAACATGCTGCTCTTGCCCAGTACGGCACGGGACCACCTAATCATTGAAATGAAGACAGAACAAACATCGATACACATGAGGAATTCACTGTTACCGTTATCATGCAATATGATTTTGGTTATTCCACGAGATGACAAACGACTGACGGCACCTTTTCTATTACAGTATAATCTATCTTTTTGTTCTTTCTGTCTTTTTTTTTGGATAGTTGATGGATGGACTGACACGAATAGATGACTCCAGGATGCGTTTTATTTGCATGAAGATTTGTGGGAGGCGAAAGAAAAACTGTCCATTATACAAGTGCCCTGAGCTACAATGAGAGCATTGTGAGGGGACATCAAAGCTTCTGCTGCTGGTAAGCAAAGCATTTTGATTGCTTTGCCTTTGATCTGAAGGCATGCTCCCACCTGAACGTGAATTTGAATTTCATATGTAATGTGTCATTTATCTTTAGGAAACACAACTGACTCCAGTATTTCTAGTAAGTATAAAAATAAACAATTGGAATTAATGAATTATAAGCAGACAAGAAAGAAGAACAGACTCATCAACAACAATAGTTCTATTAAAAATAAAATTAAAGAAGTTCACTTCCTGAATGAAATTTTCTTGTTAATTTACTCAGCCCCATGTCATCAAAGATGTTTATGTCTTTCTTTAGGCGAAAAACATTAAAGGATTAGTTCACTTCCAGAACAAAAGTTTACAGATAATTTACTCACCCCCTTGTCAGCCAAGATGTTCATGTGTTTATTTCATCAGTCGTAAAGAAATTATGTTTTTTGAGGAAAATATTCCAGGAATTTTCTCCATATAGTGGACTTCAATGGTGCCCGTGATTTGTAACTTCCAAAATGTAGTTTAAATGCAGTTTCAAAGGGCTCTAAACGATTCCATCCAAGGAAGAATGGTCTAATTTAACGAAATGATTGGTCATTTTCTTAAATAAATCAATATTTATACAATATTTAGACAACTTGTCCAGCTATCGTACAGTTATTGTATGTCGAAATACTTACATCTTATTTTCTCCACCAACTTCAAAATCGCCCTACATCGTTGTTTTACCTTTTTTTTCTTGGGGGCACCATTGAAGTCCATTATATTGAGAAAATTCCTGAAATATTTTCCTCAAAAATCATAATTTCTTTACGACTGAAGAAAGAAAAACATGAACATCTTGGAAGACAAGGGGGTGAGTAAATTATCTATAAATTTTTGTTCTGGAAGTGAACTAATCCTTTAAGTTTTTTGAGGAAAACATTCCAGGAATTTTCTCCATATAGTGGACTTCAATGGTGCCTGCAAGTTTTAACTTCCAAAATGATCAGATCGCAATGCAAATATACTAGTGAAGAATCTAGCCAATCTCGTTCATGCAACACCAGAAAAGTAATGTTATTGGCTGTTGTCACTATGACGGTCACGTCAGGACTAAGCTTCAGCCACACCCTCCGTCAAGCGTTGACACCGGCGGTCCGTGAATATACTGTAAGGGTCTTATCTATCGAAATGACTTGTCATTTTCTGAGAAAAAATACAAATTTATACATTATTTACCTACAAATGCTCATCTTGCACTAGCTCAGCCTCACGCATTACATAATCACACACATGTGATGTAGGCGGAAGTACCAAACTCAGTGTTTACAAAGTGAACATGCAAAGAAAATAAACAAAAAACGGTAAAACAACGACGTTGGATGATTTTGAAGTTGGAGGCGAAAATGAGATTTTTCGCCCTACCCTACCTTTTTTAACTGAATTACAGAAAAAAAAAAAGACCAATCGTTTTGCTAGATAAGACCCTGCTTCCTCGGCTGGGATTGTGTAGAGCCCTTTGAAGCTGCATTGAATCTGCACTTTGGACCTTCAACCTGCTGGCCACCAACTCCTAGAATGTTTTTCTCAAAAAAACGTAATTTCTTTGTGACTAAAGAAAGAAAGACATGGAAATTTTTATTCTGGAAGCAAACTTCTCCTTTAGGTCTAGTATTTTTGAAAGCACAAAAACACACAAGTTAACTTGACCTTTGGTCAAAATTGTGTTATTTTATATTTTTCAGCATTGATTATTTGAGATGCTGGCCTTTTGAGAAGCAATACAATGATTCATAAATGTGTTTTTGTAAGAGCTTTATCTATAAACTCACCAAATCATCTAGTTCATAAACACTGAAATTTATACTGTTTTACTGCCATGAGTAATTTTCTTAATCAGCATTTTTGTAATTTTCCAATAAAATATCTAAACATAAACAAAAAATAAAATCATTATTTTGAAAGAAAGTCATTATTTTTCTTTGTGCACAAATAGTGTTGTCACATGGACTGTTTTAACGGTGTCATCACTACTATTCTGGCTCTAGAATGTGGTAATTACCATGTTATCTATGCAGGGTCAGAAATATCTTAATTTGTTTTCCGTAGGTGATCGAAGACCTTATGGTTTTGGAACGACATGAGGGTGAGTAATTAATGACAGAATTTCCATTTTTGTGTGAACTAACTCTTTAATTTAGATGTTACATTTTTGTCCAGTGATACATGTTCCTTTGGGGGTTGAACCTGCAACCTTAGCATTGCCATCACATTGCATCACCAGTTGAACTACAGGCATATTAGTTATGGCTAAACAGTAATTGAGCAGCTGTCTACGTTTGTAATGCCACCTCCATATGTATTCTTGAATTAGACATTATTAAATCCTGCAGTTAAATGGTGTCTATGAAAGGAGCAAATGTCAAACGCTTAGTATGCCGCAGGTAACGTGCGAGTAGAAAAATTCATACCTTAATTTCGACATCTTCCCCTTGAAGCAAATGTAAAAGGCCGTGACACAAGCTGCTCATTCATTATAATGCTAATGCTCTGTTCAATTGCAATAACACTGTCTATGTGAAAGGAAGCTATGCGAATTGTAAACTGATTCAAATGACACACAGTTACATTTTTAAATGATTGGCAGTTTGCTTTGCCTTGTTTAGCCAGCAAACCTAATATGGTTTGAGACAAACGGACGAAGGCCTCAATCAAAATGCCTTGTTTCTGTTCTCTTGATAGACTTTCTTTTATCCGCAGGCGAGTGGTGAGTAATGTTTCAGGGCTACGTAAATGCCATTACGTTCCATGGTAGATCTTTGTCACATGGTCAGAGGGCATCGGAGAGCACTCTCACTTCATTAGTTCTGCGTTGTCTGTGTCTTTGCTTTTACCTGTTGCCACCAGCGATGTTTTGTATCACCATCAATAATTCTTGATTTGGTTCTGTGGTGACATTTGAAGGTAGGATACTGAGCAGACGCAAACATACCATGGGTGACTAACTAAGACATTTGAGAACACAGAAACTTGAATGCCATTTGTGGAAGAAGAAATATTGCCACCGGTGATCAAAAATCTATATTTGGAGTTTCTGAATTATTCAAGTCATTGTTCTTTGAGTTATTTGCCCTTCATTGTGCTGTAGTTGGCTCTGCAATCGCCCTCAGGTGTAGGTCACATTTGCTCATGTTGAACACCGAGTTATTGTTTCAGCACGCTCTCTTCGCCTTCCTGATGAGCAAAGAACAGCGAGTGGGAAGTTGATGGCATGTTAGAGCGGCATTAAAAAGTAATTTAAGCATGAAATGCAACTTCAAACTAGTGTTGGTTGAACATTTTATGCGCTAGACATTCATTGTTATATAGGGCCCTATGAAACCCATTTTATTTTTTCTCAAATTCCGTTTTTTTTTTTTTTTCCATTTTAATTTCCTGGATTCCTTTTTCTTTCCGTCTTAATTTTTCTGGACTCCTTTTTAATGGTAAATTAAATTTTATTAATCAAAAAGCATGTCTAATTAATTAAAAATGAAACTTAAACCATTTAACATCAGTTTATTAACTTTAACAAAAATTACATGTTTAGAGCCCTATGAAATGTTTTATTTTTGCCCACCTTATGTTTTATTGTTATCAAATTCTGTGTTCTAGCATGTCTAATTATTTGAATGTATAAAAACAAGTTTCCTTTATTCTGTTAATTTTTTTTAATGTTTATTTATTTCAGAAATTCTGTTGTGTATTTGCATTTTTCTGGTTATCAGAGGCACAAAGCATTAATTTAATTTATCTTTTAATTAATGAAATTTTTTTTTTTTTGGCAAATAAAAGGGGATTTACTATTACAATTAAAATATTGAAGAAATATATGATTATTCCTTAAAAATAATGTTTTAATAATTTTAGTAGTAGTAAATACATTTTACTGAACAATAGTAATGTATTTCTGCAGCAATGTCTTCATGTTAAACCGAACTTTTACGTGAATACCTTTAAATTTCTGTGTGTGTATATGATATGACGATAGTTTTACTCAAATGAAACAGTAAAATGCTCGTGAAGTGATTCTGAGAACAGTTC
>JAHKKF010499703.1:0-10245 GCA_019740295.1 Labeo calbasu
TGATACACTCTTTCAAATGGGACATTAAATTGACACTCATTTCCATACTTTAAATAAACAAAAAAACAGATCAGTCATATTGAGAAAGTAAGTACATCGATACATTTACATCTACAAGCAGTGCAGTTTTCAGACGACTGACAATTTGTCGACGACTAGCCGTCATAGCAAATTCAGCCCGCGTGCAGACCGTCCGGTGCAAAACAAAGTCTCCAAGAACCCCAAAATTTCATCACAGGATCTGCTACTAAGTCTTGCAGCTGTTAGTGTCAAAGTACATGCGTCTACAATCAGAAGGGGATTGCTCAAATTTGACCAGCATGGGAGGCGTGCCAGGAAAAAGCCTTTGCTGCCAAACTTTTAGGCAAGACAATGAGCATATAGGCAAGGAGATATATATATATATTTTTTTTTTTTTTTTTTTTGGCGATTTATAAATCAAACAGATAAATCAAACATAGAGTTGTTTGGCCACAGTAACAGCAGACATGTTTGGCCAAAGACAGCATTTCAGGAGAAAATCCGTTTACCAACTGTGAAACAGTGGTGGAAATGTTATGGCTTGAAGTTGCTTTGCTGCCTCAAGGACTAGAGAGCTTGCTCTCATTGATTCAACTATGAATTTGGCATATCAATGAGTGCTTGAGAATAATATGGGGCCATTTGTTCGAAAGTTAAAGTTGAAGAAAAAGTGGATATTTCAATAGGATAATGATCCTAAGCACACTGACAAATCCTCCAAAAATGGCTTAAAAAGAAGAAATGGAGAGTTACGGAATGGCCTGTCAATTTGAATCCCATTGAAATATTGTCAGGGATTTGAAATGGGTAGTACATATAAGAAAAACCCTCAAACACTTTGCAACCTAAAGAGCGCATGGTTAAAAAGTTTGAAAACAGTAGATCATATAAGCTTAAGTTGCATTCATTATAATTGCATGAAAAATAATTCCTGTAGTTCAAACAGGACAAAAAATCCCTGACAATGCCATGGTCATGGTTTAGATTCCCAGGGAATTCATGAACTGATAAAATGTATACTTTAAATATGCAATATAAGTCGCTTTGGATAAAAGCATCTGCCAGTGCATAAATGCAAAAAGAGCAAGAAAACAATCTCCTTTTTCCAGCAAAGTACCGGTTTATACAGGTTTTAAAAAAACATAAATAATGACAGAATGTTTTCTTTGCCTGAACTGTTCGTTTAATTGCTTTTTCAGACAGAACTATTTTCAATTGATCAGGACCCAATTTGTTGAGTGAGTGAAGTCTTATTCCTGTAGAGCACAAACAGACATTGCTGGGTCATTTAGCTCTTTTTGAGAAACTGGGTCAGCAGTGGTAATGTGCAAACCTGTTTTCGGAACTCCTCATATCGCTCGGAACATTTAGAAATTCAAGACAAGCTGGAGGATGATCAAACGTTTCTCTTTCCCCATGATGGCTTTCAGAATCAATGGAGTATGAAACCTAAAGTGCATATCCAGCTAAATGCACAGCTAAGCGAATATAAATGATTTTTAATGAGAGGGGAATATCACACACCCACATCTCACGTTGTCTTGTTCCTCAGAAGCTCAATTAAACATCTAAATAGGAACAAGTTGTACCAAGGCAGCATTGCGACACATTGGCTCTGTTCCAAAATATAGTGAGCTGCCTTAATAGACAACATTTCAAAGCATCGCAGGCTTTCCATTGTGCCAAGCAGCTGTGCTTATAACATACTTCATTCTGACCAAATACTGCGACGGCAGCATCACATATATCCTTCAACAGATAAAAAAAAAAAGTCCCAAAATGCATTGCGAAAAGGTCAGTGTGAAAAATCTATCCAAGATAGTGAATGAAGTGAGAAAAATAGTGAATACAGTGAATGTGCACCAACATAAATTATTTATTTATTCATTCATTTGAATGTATCTGGCAAAATTAATATATAGAAATAGTTCTGTTCAGTAATAGTCTTGTTCAGTAGGACTGCAGGTAAAGATTATTTTGAAAATCAGCTAATATTATTATTTCTCTCTCTCCCTCTTTCTATGTGTGTGTTACGAACTGCTCCAATGCTTAACAGGTTGGAGATCCAAATGCAGTTTTATTGGGAGAAACCAGAGACGTGATCCAAAATACAGGCAAGAGGTCAAAACACAGGCAGGCAATCCAAAAACAATCAACAAGGCAGGAAACTCAGACAAAGGGTAAATCCAAGAAACAGGCAAGAGATCAAGACAACCAAGAGACATTAATACAGGGAAAATGCTCAGAAATGCAGTGTAACAACTAACAAGACTTCGCAAAAAATATTTCTGCCTCATTCTATATTAAGAAACAACATTAGATCTGAAAATGTGACAACAAATGTTGGACAACAGGTTTATGAATGCTTCTCATTAAGTTTGGGAGGAGATTTGGCATGTGTTGCTTTTTCAGACGCACGTTATAAGCGATTCAAGTGAGCAGCATTTACATATATTTGTTATATATAAGATATGTTTACATATATCTGTGCATATATTTATTTCATTAAAAATGCAACCTTAGTGATTTAATAAACAATTAAGCCAAATCCTGATTTTGGTTTGATTTCGATTAATCGTTCAGCCCAGCTGTAGTTTGAATCATTCACTTACAAGGTTTTATTTTAGTCAGAACGCTGACTTAGCAGGCAACTGCCTTTGTGGGTGTCAAGACAGCTTACAGAGCAGCGGTCTTCCTGTGGGAAACAGGTACACAGCCTTAACATTAAGACACATCTAGTCTCACAGTCTCAAAGCACAGGTCTTTAGAACTGCTTATTACTTCCTTTTGACTTGTGGTTACCTAGAAAAGACAAAATGTGAATTTACATTTAGACACCTTCTATATGGCACCTTACTTTTTTTATTGTTCTGAAAGATTTATAGGGGAAGTACAGGGAATAGCAACCACCTCAGCTGTTGTCTTTTGAATGCAGGAAAAAATACAAATAAATAAATAAATAAATAAAAAACCTAATAAGAAGATTTGAGCAGGTTTTTTGTTGTTGTTTAAGGATATTTTTCCCCCGTGTTTGGCAAATGGGCTAATCATTAAATTATACAGGAGAGATTTATTTAAACAGAAAACATAAGATTGTTTGAGTTACTAGAACTAATCCGATGTGTTCAGAGGAACTACAAATGTTTGCAGTTTGATTAATCTCCCATCCTGACTGATGACTCCAACCGTGTCAGAACATCGACAGACTTCTCTTCAGACTCATGGGGAAAAATCAGCAAGCAAAACTAATAAAGACTGATGACAAAGTCGCGGCTTCTAGATTCCTAATGGAAACCATCAGTAGTCAGAGAACGAGTTAATCTGGTCGCTGCTTGAACAGCTGTGGCTCACTGAGGTTCACAAATACTCCACCTTCATTAGGAGACATGAATCTCCTCAAAGAGAGAGAGATTAAACAGCCATGTTCTCAGGTCTGTTTACAACACAAATTACAACATAGATGCACAGGGTGTGACTGTGTTATACTATCTCATATATGTCTTAAGTTCAGTCAGGTTTGGACTGGAAATTCTGCCGTCGTATGCCTACCCTAATGTCACTCCAAACTGATTTTTTTTTTTATTTTCCCCCTGTGAAACACAAAAAAGAAATTATTTAAGGAGTAATGGATGACAGGCTGCTGAATTATTGAAAATTAATGGACACCCCAAGGTGAGAGTGTCGCCACAACATGATGCAGAATAGCTGTCACACCATGGATGTGAATTAATTTTCAATAATTCAGCGGTGCTTACATAACTACATGTGTATATGTGTATAACGTATATGGGTGTGTGTGTGTGTGAGCAGGACAGGATTTAAAAATGCTTGTCTTTCATTGAGTTCTTAAAAAAAAAAAAAAAAAAACCTGATGGAAATTTCCTTTTTGCACATTGACTGCCATTTAAGAATCTGTCAAGTTTCTGAGCTGGTGAGGACCAGTACAGACTCAACAGAGCAAACTATAAAAGCAGCACAGCCCAATGTGTTTGTTACACTCGCATCAATCACTGGCGCTTCCTAACGACATATTCATTAACTTTTCCCAAACACGCGTCTTGATGATGAGCGTGGAAGGCACGTGTTTCTGCCGGCAGCTGTAGGGATCTGCAGTCAGCACTTTGTGGATTTATGAGCAGTATTAATCAATCTTTCCTGAGCTGGAACAGATCTTAGACAGGATTGCAGGAATAAGTCAGTTCAACATGAAGTATCATGGCCAAAAAAAAAAAAAGTTACAGGGATAATTAATTTAAAAAAATGAACACACCGTCTTCACTGTCAATTTTAAACCTACATAGCTAATTTATTCTGTGAAGCACGAAAGAAAATATTAAGCAGAATGTTCACGCTGCTCTTTTTCGTACAACAAAAGAGGACAGTGTTGTGTCAAGCTATAAGAAAGCACACTAAAATGTCCACTATATTCCATGTTCTCCAAAGCCATGGGGTAACTTTTTGTGAGAAGCAGAACACAATTTAACACAATTATTCATTTAAAATGCATCCATAATTCTTTGCTGAACTATTTAGCAGCGTAAAACTTTAAATGAATAAAGACAGGTCAGTTTAAACATGAAGTAACACATGGTGAGGCATTCAGATTTAATTTTATAATGGCTATATCAGGTGAAGTGTCTATTTTTGCACTTGTTAAGCTAATTAGTAGCAATTAGGATCAACCTGATAAAACAACTGTCAAGAGAAAAGCTAGAAAATATGAAGAAACCTTTTTCACATTTTGAAAAAAAAAAAAAACTTCTATAAGGTCACAGTGAATCATTTGATTTTGTCCTCATTAAAACGTTTTGTGCATTAAAAAATTAAACAGTAATTTAAAATTAAACACTCAAGTCATGTCAATCATAACCTTATAAAAGATTTTAAAAGTTGAGGGTCAGCCATGTTGAACGTGACACACACTGCCTTCTGGAATAATGTGAAAACAGTGCATTTCTACAATGGCATCAGATACTCTGCATGATAATGTCCAATTTGCTTTCTTAAGCAAACAGATTTATGTTAATTGTAGCATGTTTATACGGGATGTAAAGTATATTGAAATAAATCAATATCATGACGTGGCTTTGTGCAATCATCAAATTTAATTGGATAAGTACATGTTCTACAGGTTTCAGATTGAAGCATTCTGCTGTGTTTATTTACAAGCATTCAGCTTATGATATGATGTTCAGCTGGTGGCTTGGTAGGGTGAACCGAGCTGCTCTGACACACACAAACACTGTGTCATGAACTGCATGCATGGAAATAAATACAGTGCTGCCTGCCGTGCTTCGCTCTGATACCCGGAGAGTATTTTTTTGCTGGTATATCACATAAAAGCTTGCATTGCCTATAATGTAATTTTACTATTTAGGTAATAGAGTATTGTCATTATTGTGTAGTAAAAACATAATAAAAAATAATTGTAGAAAATAAAATAATTGTACAATCTGCAGAGTAAAAAAACTTTCTGAACTTTAACCACACAGCAAGACTCTGCCATTGTGTCTTTAGAAAATGTTGAAATCTAGATTTCAATCATATTTTCACCAGTCTAATTATATGTGTTTTTAGACAGTGTGTCTGTTTTTGTTTCTCCTGAGATTTTAGCACAACAGGAGGTTCACTAAGCTCCTTTATGTGTTGTTTATGAATATTGGGCAGAAACGCAACAGGAGGCTCTTCAAATTTTGTGTTTGTCTTTTGTGACAATCCCACAATGATCAAGAATGAGTTCAAAGCGGTAGTGGATATGAAATTAAGGTGAGTGCTTAAAGAACTCCCTGCTGGGGGCAGTGGGGAACATGTGTCCAGCTGTCAGATCCAGGTGCAGACAGCTTAGTGGGGGTCTCGGGTGGACCTAAAGGTAGCCTGCCGTGGGATAGGGGGAAATAGAAGACTGGTGCAGACAGAACAGCAGGTTACTGCCTCATCTTATCAAAGATTACTGAGCGGAATTACCTCTGCTATAATGCCTCCTCCCTTTCCGTTCTTTTCATGATGTACTTGAACGTGTGCCAGTTTTAAATGTGTAGATAAGTTTTTTTTCCAACCGGGGATTTGTGATGGAACTGCAGGTTTGTGAGATTGTAATAGAAACGTTAATGCAAACTTAAATTGAATAAACATTGGGATTAATCAAATGTGTGACCATTGTATTTAATTAAATCTCTTAAGTGATTTTCCTTATTTTGGCATTAAAATTCTGTCTGCTGGCTAGAATAAGAGCACCAACAAATATAAGTGGAAGTCAGGTTTTTTTTTTTTTTTTTTTTTTTTCCCTTAATAAATGTAGCACTAAAATAAGTGCTTGTTCTATTGTCATCATCTGAAGGTCAAAGCAGTTCACAGCTGTTCGATATACATATGCATAACCTTATAAACATCTTTTTTTCCTGCCCCTGCTCAAAGCACAGCTTACCAATTACTTTTTTTTTTTTTTAATTAAGTCACATATTGTAGCTAATGGACGCATGCGAAATATATATTTGCCTGTTAAAATATTTAAAATTTTGAGGCTCCCCATGGCGCTAATTTTGCAACCACCACAGGTGTTCATGTTCCAGCAAATACACACAAATACACTTTTGTTTACGCAAGTAAAAGAGGAAGGTGTTCTTATATTATAAATCTGTCCACAATGGAAGGTTAGTCTTTGTACAGTATAGTGGAATTTATTAAATCTCGAAGTATGAAACATAACTTTCATGAACAAAACACACAATGGTCAAGCAGAAACAAAAATAAATAAATCTTTGTAAGACTAAATGTTCATTTTTCTTCTTTTAGTTAATTGTTTTACTGTCTATAGAAAAGAAGTTAGCACAGCAGTACATTCAAAATGACAGCAGGAGATTTAGTTTCCCACATACAATTTAGTTGTCAATAGAATGAAATAATCATGAACCAGAGATGGACAAAATTTAGCTCCATCCCTTCCAAGACCAGAATTACCCATCCCTGATATAAAATGTAGAAAATGTGCTAAAAGTGATTTTGTTAAAGATATTTAGATAATAGTGACAACCCTTTTTTCTCCAAATTTCTGTGGCCCCTGAGACATTCCCTTTCAGACCCCTAGGTGCCTGTGAACTCTATTTCAGAAGTTGCTCCTGTTTCTCAGGTGTTTTACAGTTGCATTTAAAATTGTTTTATTTTTATGTATGTATTTATTTATTTTTGTCTCTACATGTGCTGCTCCATTAGCTGATTCAAAATAATTTTCTTCCAAAGACTTCCATCAGTAGTAAAACCCCTCTGGGGGCATGAGACTTATTAAGGATTAGCAGCCTCTGATTCAGGTCATAGGTGTTTAGCTGAAAAAGGTTGTAATCCCTGGTGTAGATGATTGCTATTTTGATGTAATCTTCATTTTCTTTTGCCACACATTTCAGTTTGCATTAAATATTCATTAGGCTTAGTTGCGTGTTCAGCGAGGGAGTGTTCTAGCATTTTTGCCACTTTTTTCATCAGAGGACTCAAACTCTTGACACATTCATAAATGATTAAGCTGAAAATTCATGAGTATAGTTTCCACTTATTCTCAATGCAATCAGAAAAGACAGGCAAGCCATTTAGGAGCACTTGTTTATGTTTGCATTTCAGAGAATTAGAGAGTCGGGTAATGGGGATTGTGCTGTCTAATTGTTGCATTGCACAACATCAGTCTAAGTGCATATCGTTTTTATTATTGATCAACATTACGACGGCACTGGGTACAGTGAAAAAGCACTCTAAGACACCGGCTACTGTTGATCCCTGGATGAAGTCATCTGCAGAAATCGATACAGCAGTCTGATGGAGCCGAGACAAAACCCTGGGCAATTTGCCATTAACTGGGCACAGTTCGGATCTGCTTCCTGTGAACCTAACATGCATTTGTTTATTTAATTTGTCTGTAGGAAAAAGGAATTTAAAAAACAGGTCAGTACGGGTCACAATTGTGCTCTCCACAGGGAAGACTCTTTGCTCTCTCAATTCACAGCTCACCAACACCAGCTAAGAAACCAATTTCTGTGTCGCCTTGAGCTCTCACAAACACTACCTGGAGTGACTGACTGACCCATTCATTCCAGCTCCGCAAGACAAGAGGGAAAACACACTTTGAAAAGAAATTAGGTTTCTTTCTCGCAATTCCTTCCCCACTCAGTTCCTTTTCACAATACTTGTCACACATCCTTTGGCGTGAGTCTCGTTTATCATTTGTGATGAAGTTGCAGCTGTGGAGGGACGTACGTCACTCATTATAGGGCTTTTCAGATGTGCCCTGACACAAGAATAGTCCAGTATGAATCAATCATGGTACATTTAGAGGCGTAATATGGGAGGTAAATATGTTTTAGAGTCTTTTGGTCAAGCTGTAAGGTCCTGAACAACAGGAAAGGCATACAAAGTTGAGCTACTGTCAGTACTGTCTGAACTGTAATGGATTATACCCGGACAAATGGGTTGGACCACAAGGGAAGGGGTGTATCAAGGTGTCAGCATTACAAGTTGAAGAAGAAGCTTGGTTCAGCCGCCAGTGCCAACTGAAGTTGTTGAAGTAATCTACTGTATAGCTCCAGAAGAGTGCCTTTACCTTCACTCTTGTGAAACTATTGATTAAAGTCACTCATCAAAGACTGCATGGGGCCTTCAAGTAGGTTCTTTATCCTCAAAGGGTGGACAAATGTCCAGATGTCAAATTACACTGGAAAAAAAAATAATCAACTCTTAAATACATTCCTTGAAGACCCAGTCTGCCCAAGACACAGGGTTACACTTTATTTTGATAGTCCACTTTAGACATTCTACTAACTATAAGTAACTTTGCAACTACATGTCAACTAATTCTCATTAGTTTGCAACTACATGTCTACTTACTCTCGGAGCAGACTGTTAGGTTAGGTTTAGGGTTAGCAGAATAAGTTGACATACACTTGTATGAGTAGTTTTATTTTAAGTAACTTTTACTTCACTACATTCCGAAGCATAAGATCATACTTTTGACCTAACTACATTTCATAAAACATATCGTTACTCCTTATAATATACCACGTGCTCAGAGACGCAGAAGTGGTGTCTGAATTCATGATCGAACTGATTCTTTTCAATGAACCTGTTGAATCGGTTCGCAAATCGCACCAAACAGTTAATTTATGAATTGGAATGATTGGCTGTTCTCGAGTCGACAACTCATTGATTCAAATGATCCATTTAAAGCGAGTCTCCAGTGAATTGAATTCACAATAAGAACCGGGAGATCTTGAGAGCGCGAAGTATTAATTTCGAATTTTAGGATTAATTATTGTAACTGAAAATCATATTTAGGTCAAAACTCTCAGTTGTTTGTGAGCTAAATCTGCTGAAAAGGGTGATCTATTTAAGCCCACTGAAATGCTTGAATTCAGACACATCAACATCATGTCTCTATGTTTTAGGTCAAAAAACGAAATATTAAAATAACACAGATTAAATGACTCATGCACATTCATATTGTCCACTGCTGTAACGTTAGCACTTTAAATAAAATGCTACGCATTTAGCCCTATGTGACATCAGTTTTTATATTGTTTATCAACAGTATACATTTTTATATTGTTCAATCAACTAGCCGAGTAGACATACATGAATTATTCAAAGCCATACTGAAAATAAGTAAATACTGTTAGCTGATGCTAACTGTCTAGCTAACAAGCTTGCTGGTGCTAAGTTGAGATAATTTTTAGATATAAAGTCCAAAAAGTTTTTTTCAACCACCTAGATAGATTACATCTGAGTGAAAAAGAAAAGATGTGATGTTCAGAACATGGTAACTACAGTAATTATCAAAGTGGGAAGTGATGCCCTCTGGGGGCATTTGGCCAGGTCTGAGAAGAAAAATATAATTATGAAAATATAATTATATTTCCCTTCTTCCAAACTTTAGGCCTTATTCTCATATCATATTTAAATGTGATTTTCTGCAAAACAACAAGCTTTAAAACACTTTTTTTTCCAACTGGTGAAAAGTAGATGGTCAAGTCTGTTTTCTGTCAGGTGCATCACAGTGTAAGCTTCACAGTGAATATTACTACATTACTCTTGTCAACATAGTCCATGTCAATAACAAAAATATAATCCCAGGTATTTTGAGCAGTGTAATTATAATTATAATTAATATTTATAATTTATATATATATATATATATATATATATATATATATATATAATGTATGTGCTAATATTAAAATTAAATTGAGT
>JAHKKF010499705.1:0-36507 GCA_019740295.1 Labeo calbasu
CAGTGCACTACACTTTACTAGTTTACTACAGTTTTTACTACAGTTTATAAACTCACTATAGCCATTACTTCAGTATGCTGTAGTATAAATTAACAGAGTAGTAAATACTATAGTATACTATGGTGCACTACAATTTACTATATTGCTACAGTATTTACTACAGTTTATGAACTCACTATAGCCATTACTACAGTATGATGTAGTATAAATTAACAGAGTAGTAAATACTATAGTATACTATGGTGCACTACAATTTACTAGTTTGCTACAGTATTTACTACAGTTTATGAACTCACTATAGCCATTACTACAGTATGATGTAGTATAAATTAACAAAGTGTAGTACATAGTATAATATACTACAGTGTACTACAATTTACTAGTTTACTATAGTAAATACTAACGTTTACTACAGTATTTACTAGTTTATGAACTTACTATAGTCATTACTACAGTATGCTGTAGTATAAATGAACAAATAGTAAATACTATATAGTATACTACAGTGCACTACAATTTACTAGTTTACTACAGTTTTTACAAAAGTTTATGAACTCACTATAGTAATTACTACAGTATGCTATAGTATAAATTAACAAAAAGTAGTAAATACTATAGTATACTACGGTGCACTACCATTTACTAGTTTGCTACAGTTTTTACTACAGTTTATGTACTCACTACAGTCATTACTACAGACATTTACCACAGTTTACTAAAGTAAATACTCTTTACTACAGTATTTACTAGTTTATGAACTCACTATAGTAATTACTACAGTATGTATAAATTAACAATATGTAATACATGCTACAATATACTGTACTACAATTTACTACAGTAAATCCTAACGTTTACTACAGTATTTACTAGTTTATGAACTCACTGTAGTCAATACTATAGTATGCTGTAGTATACATTAACAAAGTGTAGTAAATACTATAGTATACTACAGTATACTACAATTTACTACAGTTTACTATTTTACTACAGTATTTTTTCATGTGGAGATATCAATTTCAGTTGAACATTAGCGTATACACATTTATACATACACATAGTATTCTTAAAATCACCTCTTCTGCTCGTGTAACAGTGAGAACAGTGATCCTCCGGACACATATTGGGTTACTATGGCGAACTGACTGGGGTCGTCCAAACATGCCCCCACAAACTGGATCACACAGGGGTGGTTGAGACGACACAGGATGGACACCTCCCGACAGAACATATCCGTATCCGACTTTGAGCAGTATGTGTTTGCACGGTACCTGTGGAACGGTATGAAGGTCATGGCAGTTCACTTTGTATACCTGAGGTGGACAATCAGAAAAGAGCTTACCGTTTAATTGCAACTATCTTATTGCGGCACCTTCCTTTGTAGACCTTTCCAAAGGAACCTATGGATGAGGTGTTTTAATAGATTAGGGTTTAATAGAGACTGAGGGAGAGCTAATATTTATTATTAAACTGCAGTACCTGATCCAATAATCTCGTTAAACTCCAGTTCAGAAAGTTGAAGGTGGAAGTTTGATGGAAGACTTGCTCTCAGGAGCAGCACATCTGCCTTCTCTGAGGAGAACAGAGGAGTTTGTTTGTTTGATACCTTCACATCAATCATTATATGAAACTCTCACGTTTCATTTAACATATGTTGTTGACATATGGCCGTGAGTCATGAAAGATGGTTTGTATTATTTGCTGTCACAGACACCAACTAAAGGCTTAAACTCTAGCAATTACGCAGTAGGAGGACGTTTGGAGACAGTTTCTGAGTCACTGACTCTCAGAAGATTTTGGTGACTGTGGGTAGCAGTATTTCAGGACATTAAAAGAGTCTCATAGCAACAGTGATTCATGGAGTCAGCTAACTGTTTGTATGTGTGTGTGTTTTACCTTTAGTCATACTTTTGATCTTTCCCAGGGGAGAGGGAACAGAAACATAAGATCCATCTGCAACAGAAACAACAAAACACTTTCTCATACTTTCCCTAAAATTCACTACTGCAACAGAAGTTTCCAACCAGATAATTCATAGTGCAAATCTGTCAGGCTACATGTGGAGAGTGTCTCATACCCCCTCCTGGTTGAGAATATTCATTGCAGGGTGAATCATCCTGAGGTCGTTTGTAGTGTTTTAGCAGAGTAACAATGGCATCATGACCTAAAATGACCATTCACACATGGATCATAACATGTATACAGTAAAATGTATATTTGTCAGTCACAGATATGAAAATCGTGGCATTTTTCAGTTATGTTTAGCCTTTAGAGTTAGATCTATCTATCCATCTATCTAATATGTATATTAGTAAGATAGATAGAAAATAACCTTTCTCATAGGCCCACATTAAGCAAGTCTGTTCATCCTTTTCCCCACTGGAACGGCTGGGGTCACAAGCCACCAGATTCATATCTGCCCCGTTGTCCAAAAGAAACTGGACCAGTCGGATGTGTCCATGGAAACAGGCACTATGCAGACCTGTTGTTTCGGAAATCAACCAGACTATCACCATAATTCACAACATATGTCAGCTGTCCTAAAACACTGAGATATCAAGACATAGATGATGAGAGCAGTAATTTTTGCCAATTTTTGTCATCATTTTGTCTACCTGTGTGTCCATCTCTCCCCTGATGGTTGATGCTCACAGCATTCTGACTGAGCAGATACTTGACCATTTCCAGGTTTTTGCCATAGGTGCAGGCACTACAGAATACAATTAGACCTTCATTTAGTGTGTCACAACAGATGTATTAAAGGATTACTCCACTTCCAGAATAAAAATTCCCTGATAATTTACTCACCCCCATGTCACCCAAGATATTCACATCTTTCTTCAGACGAGGAAAAAAAAAGTTTTTGAGGAAAACATTAAACTTTGATGGTGCTCAATAGATAGAAGGTTAAAAATGCAGTTTTAATGAAGCTTTACAGGCCTCCCAGCCGAGGAATAAGGTCTTATCTAGTGAAACAATCTGTTATTTCCTAAATTAAAAAAAAAAATCACATCGTTTTTAAACTCAAAAACTCATTGTGTTCAGGGTTGCCAGGTTTTCACAACAAAACCCACCCAATTTCTACTCAAAACTAGCTCAACTGCTTTTCAAGGGGGTTCCCCATTAAAAACACCTTCTAGGGGATAAATACATGTTTTTTTGTTGGGGTTCCCCTGGTAAATTTGTATTTCAGGGGTTAAATATGACATTATTGGAGTCGTTTCAACCCGCGGACATCAAAACCAAGCCACGGCAACAGCGTTAAAGTATCCCAATTCCGTGGGAAAACCACAGACTTGGCAACACTGGTCTTGTCTAGCTCTGCGATTGCGCATACATACTTTGTGCACTCAAGATAGTTAGGACAGGTCGAAAAACTCAGATCTCATTTTTTTTCTCCAACTTTAAAATTGCCCTACATCGCTGTTTTACCTTTTTTTGTAATGGGTGTTTGACCTCCTTTGCTGTTCACTTTGTAAACACTGGCTCGGTACTTCTGCAGCGATGTAGGATGATTTTGAAGTTGGAGGAGAAAATGAGATGGGAGTTTTTCGACATACCCTGTCTTGAACCGGAGTGCACAGAGCACACATGTGCATCGCAGAGCTAGACAAGATGTGCATTTGAGGTTACAAAATATACAACTTGTACATTTTTTTTTTGAAAATAATAGATTGTTTCGCTAGATAAGACCCTTATTCCTCGGCTGGGATTGCGTAGAGCCCTTTGAAGCTGCATTGAAACTGTATTTTTAACCTTCAAATCACTGAGCGTCCACTATATGGAGAATAATCCTGGAATGTTTTCCTCAAAAAACTTATTCTTTTCATCTGAAGAAAGAAAGACATGAACATCTTGGATGACATGGGGGTGAGTAAATTATCAGGAAATTTTTATTTTCAAAATGGAGTAACCTAATTATACAGGTGAAATCTGTCATCGGAGAAAACCACATTTCTAATATTCATGAAATGCCTAAATTAATAAAAAATTTTACAGGAAGGTTACCTGTGAAAAGCTGTCTCACTGAAGATATTCTCCTTAGACAGACTCTCTGTGCCAGACAACTGAATAATCTCTTGCACCACTTCAAATTTTCCATTGTAGCAAGCTCTGATGAGGAATATGACACTCTAATCAATATCACTGTAAGATTATTTCATTACTTTAGTGGTTTGTTGAGTTTAACTGCCACCTTGTGTTGTGTGTGATTCACTTCTAAGGTGAACTCACAGATGGAGAGGTGTGTCCCCATAGATGTTGACAGAGTGTGGCTGTATGTCAAAGGTGCCCTGCAGCAGGAAACGGACAACCTCATGGTGTCCAAATCGAGAGCAGAAATGAAGGGGAACATGGTCCTCGTTGTCTTGAGCATTGACTGAATAGGAGATACAGACACCCAAAAATGAAAATTTAGTCATTAATTACTCACCCTCGTCATTCCAAAGACCTTTGTTCATTTTTGGAACACAAATTAAGATATTTTTGATGAAATTTAACGCAACTACCACGTTCAAAGCCCAGAAAGGTAGTAAGGACATCAGTGGATCAACCGTAATTTTATGAAGCTATGAGAATACTTTAGTGCACAAAGAAAACAAAAATAATGACTTTATTCAGCAATTTCTTCTCTTCCGTGTCGGTCTTCGACATGCGTTCACGAGAGTACCGTTGCTATCTGTTTCTGTCTATGCAGAGCCAGAAAGTTCTCGGATTTCATCAAATATATCTTTTATTTGTGTTCTCAAGATAAACGAAGGTCTTACGGGTTTGGAACGTCATGAGGATGAGTAATTAATGACAGAATGTTCATTTTTGGGTGAACTTTCCCTTTAATAGATGTTAGATCAATTAAATGTCGACATATTGATACAAGAAAACTCTTACTATCAGTTTTGCTGCCATCACCCATCAGCTGTTTGACAATGCCCAGATAGCCTTTAGCTGCGGCCAGATGAAGCGGTCTGTCTCCCACCTCTCCACTCGCATTGACATCAGCCTCAAACTTCATCAGGAGCTTGCATACCTGTTTCACAAGAAAAAAAGATCATGAGCGACCTGTTATGAAGCCCTATACATTTATGATACAAAGTAAAGACTGACCTGCTCATGGCCAAAGTAAGCGGCAATATGCAGAGGGGTGAAAAAGACTGCATCTTGGACATTGACATACGCCCCGTGTTGCAAGAGAATATCAACAACCTTGAAAAAAAAAAAACATTTTTCAAAGTGGCAAAATTTCTGAATGGCAGTTTAAACCCCTATAGGTTCAGAACGCACCTCAAGATGGGCCGCAACAGTTGCTATATGCAGGGCCGTGAGGGCTCCGTACCCAACCTGCTGGATATCTGCTCCACCATGCAGCAGCGCAGTGACCAGTTCAGCATTACCCTACAACACAGAAACAAAAGTAACAAGTTAACACATCTTAAATCTTGATGTTGAAACTTAATTCTTTATCATAAAAATATGATCAATTCCTGGGGCACAGCAAGATGTTCATGTCTTTCTTTCTTTAGTCGCAAAGAAATTATGTTTTTTGAGAAAATACATTACAGGAATTTTCTTCATATAGTCAACTTCAATGGTGGCCAATGGGTTGAATGTCCAAAATGCACTTTCAATGCAACTTAAAAAGGCTCTACACGATCCCAGACGAGGAATAAGGGTCTTATCTAGTAAAACGTCATTTTCTTAAAAAAAATAAAACATTTTTAACCACAAATGCTTGTCTTGCACTAGCCTGATGCGTATGCGCATCTTCACGCATTGTGCAATCACCACTGAAGTCCACTAAATGGAGAAAAATCCTGGAATGTTTTCCTCAGAAACTGAAGACTGAAGAAAGACATGAACATCTTGGATGACATGGGGGTGAGTAAATTATCAAGAAATTTTCATTCTGGAAGTGAATACCTCCTTTAACCCTTGACTGACCTTAAATGCAGCTAGGTGGAGCGCTGTGTATCCATTCCGGGTAAGTCTGGATGGACGCAGACCTTTCAGCATGAGGGTCCTGATGTGAGCTTTATTCCCTGATAGCAAAGAAAGAACAACGCAAATTGCATGAAAGTACCATAACAACTAAATGTAATGCATCTAGCAAATCAAAAGGGGAAAATTCACTCCTACAAAGCAAGTTAAGTATTATTTCAGAGTGAAACAATAGAGATTTAACACAAGTGTGTCGGAATGAGTAATAAATGAGGATTCAAAATAAACAAATCATTGCATTATGGCTTTACCTCCACATACACAGCAGAGATGCAGCAGGGACAGTCCACCTTCTGTGCGATAATTCAGGTTCACTTTATTAAATGCTTCGTCTGAGCTGTATATATATAACAAAAGAAACAGAAAAATTGGTAACTTTATGTGCTTAAATCAAGATACAATTAAAAAGCAGATCTATACATTCACTTTTTCCTCAGCGTTATTAAAATAGAAGTCCACGCCTTAAGTCATGTTTGTAAACGCTAATAATAGTAACAAATCATAGTTTCAATCAGTCTCACCTGAAAACATGCTTGAGTTCCTTGAACTCCTCCTCCTTAATTTTCAAGTCTTCCTCCAGTCTCTCAATGATAACAGAATATGACTCACTCACTTTCTTTTTCCACTCATCTAAAGCAAAAAAGATTGAATCAAGACCACAGCATGGACACTGTAATCCAGTTTTACATACAGAACAATCATTACTCACTGTCAGCGGAGACTGTAAATGTCAACAATGATTGAAAGATTGAAAATATTGTAGTCTTTTAAACATTATCATGATGATCATGAACTAAACTAATCAAACAATCAATTAAAAACGCTTAATGTTTACCTGTACAGGTTTGAGTGGGTCTTGATTTATAATTCCCCATCAGACTGGTTGGTTTAAACTTTTGTACACGGTTAGCTAAAGGGAAAGTCTCATGCAGTGGTAACACAACGCTTTGGCACAATAGGGAAGAGTCCGATAAGGGATCACAGCCCCTGCTAAAAATACATCAGCCTCAGTGTGGAACGTGTGACAACAATGACAGCTGACCTCCCTGAGGATCTGTACCTATTACAGGGTGAAGCCACGGTTGATTTCTCTCTTCAGACAACAGCTGCATCAGGACTCATCTCTATTTCATTCCCTTGGATGCAATTCTGTGTACTGCAAAGGAAATGCACTACCATTCAAAGTTTGGGGTCAGCAAGATTTTCCTCTTTGTGTCCCATAAAAGTTGTTTCTTATGCTTAAACAGCATGAAAAAAGCTTATATTCCAGACTGGACCAGCCAATGCACATGTTCATCTCTGGACACTGACTGTTTCAATAGCAGCTGCAGTGATGTGTTGACTTTACTATTTGTTTATTGGCTCTTATATTCAGAAGGCAGGATTTATTCCGCCATATTGTGTGTTAGACTTTCTCCCATTTATAGTAATGTGAGGGCACCTTCTTTGTTTTTTCATAATGTTTGTTACAGGCAATTTAAGATTTTCATCACATGGCTATACTGCCCTACCCTGTACAAAAAAAAATATTTTGCCGTTTAGTTGTTTCAAAGGAACGTTTTAAGTTGCAAAGTAAATGCATTCATGGCACATTTGAGCTTCAGCTGCTTCGTCTCTTCGGCAGTGGAAAGACACATTTTGTGATTTTATTTGATTGGTAATAATAAAATATTAGAATTTGATATGAAAGATAAACATTTCATACGATTAGGAAAAAATACCTTTTATTTAGATTCAAAAATAGCTTAGAAAAAAAATTAAGGGGCAAATAATCACAAATATGCTGATTTAAGTAAGTACGAATTAATATAGAAGACTGAAAAATATTGCTTTAGAAAAAAATTACATTTACACCAAAATAATAAAAAAAAAGTACAAGTTACTTTCTTTTACTTGGACAAATGAGTCTAATACTCAGAGGAGATACAAACGAAACTGCATTATAAGATATTCTTATAATGAATTATAAGAAAAAAAATTGCTTACTTTTAGTTCCAACTCTGACTCATTAATCTGACTAAGGCACGTGAATTAAAGTTAAATATAGTTAAACTCTCATTTCTGCAGTACAGAAATTCCAGCTTTTAAAAGTTTTTCCTTCACTGCCCAGACATCTGCCAATGTAATTTGACATTTTAAGCTGTTTGCTGATCCATTTCTAATTCAGTTTAGAGTGATAGTTTATTAAATTATGTAGATTTCCTGAAATACCCCAAATTATCATTATTGCATCACTGTCAAACTGAATGGTTGATTTAAAACATATAACCTGTCAAAAGTTTGGCGATCATTATGATTTTTCACTGTTTTTCAAAGAAGTCTCTTTTGCTTGCCAACACTGCATTTATTTGAACAAAAAATACAATAAAAACAGTAACATTACAAAATATTTCCATTTATGCAAATGTACTGTATTTTAAAATAGAATTTATTCCTGTGATTCAAAGCTGAATTTTCTAGTCTTCAGTGAAATTGTTCTAATATGCTGATTTGCTGCTCAAGAAACATTTCTGATTATTATCAATGTTGTTTATTGTTCTTTATGATTATCATTATTAACAGTTGTGCTGCAGAATATTTTGTGGAAACCATAATATATTAGCATTCAAAAGTATCATTAATTAAACTGATCAAAAGTGACTGTAAAAACATTTATAATAATAATAAAAAGATTTTATTTAAAATAAATGCTGCTCTTTTGAACTTTCTATTCATCTGAGAATCCTGAAAAATAAAATGTATCATGGTTTTCACAAAAATATTTGCCAGCCAAACTGTTTTCAACACTGATAATAATCAGAAATGTTTCTTGAGCAGCAAATCAACACATCAGAATGATTTCTGAAGGATCATGTGACACTGAAGACTTAAGTAATGATGCTGAAAATTCAGCTTTGATTACAGGAATACACTTTAAATTATATTCACATAAAAAATATTTATTTTAAATTGAAATATTATTTCTCTATATTTATATTACTGTAGCCTTTGATCGGTAGTGTGTGTGTGCGATTATACATGGGTCGTATATGGCATTAAAAAACAAATTTAAAAATGGCATCCATAAAACATTTAATTAGATTTGATGTTCCCTGAGAAACTCAGAAAAACTAGTATACTGTGCAAACAACTGATGTTCCTTTGCTTACCTAATAACAGCCAGGTTACAAATGATTTTAAGTTGAATCAACTTTGTTTTCACAGTGTACAAGGCAAAATTCAGTAACCGTTTGTCAAAACTGAGTTATGATAAAAAAAAATCTGGATGGTTTGCATATGTTGTGCTATATATGTAATATAATTACAGATCATTTACACACACATGCTCAGACAGAATTACTTAAATTCGCCCTGAGAATGTCTTTATAAAGTTCTTTCCTAAATTTCAGCATTTCCTCCAGGTTCTTGCTCTGCAGAGTTTCCTGTAAAGAGGTCAGTGTGGCATTTTTTGGTAGAGTGAATTTGGTTCCACTATCCAGTGCATTCAGCATCCCCAGTGACATCACAAATGAATCCTTTAGATTAGGGCACACTGGGAAAATGCAGGCGTTCCACAAACTACACATGGACGCATCTCCTGAGAACCTAATCTTCTCGGGAAACAAACCCCAGAGTCCAACACAGTCCTCCAGATTAACCTTAAACAAGCTCAACGCTTTCATATGTGCAGGACTGGATACGCTTTTCTTTAGATCATCTTTAACACCAAAAACCACAGTCACAAAACCTGTTTTTCCATCCAGGTTCACAGACAAAGAGTGCATGAAGGTGTCACTTGGCACCGCTAGATCTGTGCCAATCCAGCAGCCGCTAACGATAGATCTAGTTCCGACTTTAACTCCAACATCCAGTCTGGAGTATTCCACGACACTGCCCTGGGATACGGTCACACTGGGATGCAAGATGCTGTGCATCACGCAAGCTCTAGTTTTCTCCGATGGCTCCAAGTGGCACACACTGAAGGCAGCAGAGAGCAGGCCGAGTTCTGCTCTGAGACAGGGGTCAGCGGTGAAGTGGAACAAGTATTCCTCTGTGGTGCCGACGTGATAAAACTTGGAGTTGTTCAACAGGATGACGTTGAGTGCCGTGCCTTTGAGACGATGGAAAATCTTTCTGCGAATCTCAACGAGACTGTTTTCCTTCTTTGTGACGTTGGCTGTGTTTTCTGTGTAATCCGCAGTAGCTCTTCGCCCCAGGGCTTGAAGAAAGTCTCCATAAGCGTCGATTTCACATGTCAGAGGGCTGATTTCACTGAACAAGGTCAGCAGGGTCATAGCAGTCCCGTAATCGAAATAGTAAGTGCTGTCAGTGTAAACAAACTCCTCTCCTTCCCTCTTGCATACTGCGTTGCATTCAAACATCTTTTCGATGCTTGGTTTGTGTAGAAATTGAGAGCAAGTTCTGTAATCCATGTCACAAATTCTGGGTGTCTCTGCTGGCTCCAGAACAAAAACTCCATGAGTGGTACCAATAACGAGAGGAGAGGGATGTGCTAAGGCAGTAAAACCTGACTTATCAAACACCACGTTTTCTTGGTCGGGAATACTGTAGAGCTCTATATCATCAGCACATGTAACCAGCATTCCCGGCTTCATGTGTGAGGGAAAATCCACATACATTGCAAGTTTGAGCTCCAGCATTTGATATAAAGGGCTTCCCAGTGGCACAGCTGTGAATATTTTACCCAGGGCACTGGCATTGGGCAAACGCTGACTGAATCCTCCTGCACATGGAACAAAATGCACAGACAAATAAGCACATTTTAATAAAAGCGTACAAATTAATATAAACAATATTTCTATTTCAAGACTGTTCTTTTAAACTTTCTATTCACCACAGAATCCCGAAAAGAAATGAAACAAGGTTTCTACAAAAATATTAAGCAGTATTATATGTTGATAATAATAACAGATGTTTCTTGAGCAGCCAATCAGCATATCAGAATGATTTCTAAAGGATCATGTGACACTGAAAACTGAAGTAATGCACGTTGCTGTCTATGCAGGGTCAGACAGGTCTCAGATTTCATTAAAAATATGGGTTTGGAACGACATAAGGGTGCGTAACTGATGACAGAATTTTCATTTTTGGGTGCATTATCCCTTTAAGGCTTTTTAGCAATCAATAAAATGCAAGAATTATGTTTGGTGAAAATTATATAGATTAATACAGTACCTGCATGAATTAGGATGACTTTAAATCCAGACAGTGACTTGCCATACTTATCATGTAAATACTGTAGTGAATGTAAAGTGGATCCACCATTACCTGTATTGTCAGATGAAGAAACAATTCTTAAAAATGTATGTGAAATACAATTTGGAAAACACATTTTTATGTATCTTACCAATCTTGCATCCTGGAGGATCTGCAAACACATGATAATTGATGCCAAGAGGCAGTTCTTTCCTCTGTAGTTTCTCACTGATCTGAATTTCATAAGCAGACCTCTGGTCTTCATCCGCTGCAGTAATCACCACAAGATCCCAGAATTCATCAGACTGAACTTCTCTACCTGTGGATGGGAAATGAATAACTCATAAGCAGCAAACAAAAAAACGTAGTGCATAGTTGAACATGTAGCATATGTTATGGCATTCCAAGAAACTGAAACATGTAAATACCATGGTATATGAATGAGACAATCACTCAGGAGCAATATCATAACTTTACCAAAGTCAACACAAGTCAAACAGCTGTATAGTTTAAATATAAATGTTTAAAGATGTGATGGAAACTTCACCTCTCATTTGCTTGAATTTTTCAAGTTTCTCCTTCGTGGATTTTTGCAGATGGGTGTTTGACAGCTCTGCCATTATGACAATCAGCAGGTCTGACCAGTCTTCTTCTTCTTCTATGGATTCATGGGCAGGTTGCAAACCAACTTAAAGGGTGCATACTGCCACCTACTGGGCTGGAGTTTGAAGAAGATGGAATACAAGGTATGTTTTTCAAACCACTATGTCCCAGGAATGTCATTAAAGCCATTATTAAGCTCATCTTTAAAATTTACATAACGTAAATTCTGTAAAGCCAATAGCTTGCAGTTTTTAATATGAATTCTGTCCTGTTCATATTTAATGCAATGAATTAAAATATGTTTCCTGCTTCCAGTTGTGCTTGCCGATGACAAAAAAATTGCATTCTTGATCTTGTAAATCTAATATATTCTTTCCTATTTATAACAAATTTTACCATGTTCTATTTTACTCTGTATTCTATAGTCTTCTTTTCTTGCATGAAGATCAATATTTCTCCTATTTATTACTACAAGCTTGTTGAATCAGGGACTTTTCTTCTACCTTGTTTAATGTAACTGCTACGTTAATACTATCCATTTTCCCGGATTGTTATTAGTCAAAATTCCTAAATGTCTATATATATAATAATCAATATTTCGATCAGTAGAGTGTTTTCACAATGCCTTATCAATCGGCCATATTAGCGGGACTGAAGGTAAACAATGCAACTGAACTGAATGCAACTTGCATATTTTGCTGATTATTGCTGCTGAAATTGGTCATTTATTGTCATGTTTTGGACTGTACTAACTGGTCGGGGCAAGAAAAATATTGGAGCACTACAGACTGCCAACAGTTATAACAAATCAAGGAGATGAGTGCAAAAAACTCATTTGAACGCTCAATTTGTGGCTGGCCAAACTGAACCAGGATTTCCAGGGCAAGAATCTTGACAACATTCGTGTTTGTTCTTATTATTTCAGGTCAGGTAGATGAAATATTAGGCTATTATCTTAATTAATACTGCTTGTACCTATCTTTACCACCTATTAACTTTTGGTTGTCAAAATATTGCGCCCTTTCCTACTTACCAAGTCCCCTATATGATTTAGCTGCTTCCACACGATTTATTTTCGTGGTTTAGACAGCATAAATTAGCAGAACAGCATGCTGTTGTTTACATCCGGCTATCTCCAATATGGCCAAGATTGAAAACTTTGTGATGTCATTGAATCTGAAAAAATTTAAACTTTCATTTCAGAGGTAAAAGGTAAAAAGGTTGTTGCTTTACACAACCATTGAGGAATTTTAACCAAAGTATGTTACAGATATTTCACGGAAAAAAAACAGTTAGATTGTCTTTTACTTTTACTAACCTAGTCATCACTATATCTTCTCTTCTAGTCCCTTCCCAATTTCTTACAAGATCAACTTTATTTTGAATGGCATACAAATGTATCCCTTTAGTTTCCTTGTCCCATTGATGTTGTTGCCATTCTCTAATGGCTTTTTTCTATATTATACTTTTTCCTTCAGATTTTGACAGCTTAACAGTTACATCGGTGTTCTCTTTTTTAATCACTTAGCTAATTTGAATTGCGACGAATTCTGCAGTATATACTTACATTACATCAGTAAATCTCCCTCTGTTCCCACTTTTAAAGGCTAGGACATTAAACGCTTCTCCTGTTCGCCCTGCTTTTGATCCATCCGCACAAAACGACATCGATAACAGTTGCACGGAAACATGTTGTGCGATAATGATTAGTTATTTGCCGCCTTCAAAAAGTTGATCAAAACCGTTAGATTAGAATATGTACCGTAACTTGTGTTTCCATCGGCACTTCCGGGTTCCAGTCACGTGACAAACAAACTGACGTTCTCGCTCTCTCCATCAAATAATGTACATTAAACTGAATTAATTATTTACAATATTCAACCTCCCGACAACCAAAAAAAAAAAAAAAAACAATATTCGTTTTATTTGTAATGTAGTGTGAGTGGTTTTCAAGAAAATGTTTGGAGAAGCTTCTTGTAATTCCAGCCAATGTTGTCATAGCAACTTTTATCTGAGAATCATTCCGCCAACAAAAGAGTACAATTGAGAGCCAGGCACAAAACCATGGTAAGAACAAACTCAAGAGCAGATTGAGAATTTAAAGAGTTTAATTTTTGTGAAATATGCAAATATGTTCAAATACGTGTTAGGAATATTACTGTAATCATGTAGTGTTGACAATTATGCTACCACAGTGTGTTTTTGTGATGTGAGAAATGTTTCCTTCAAAAAAATTAAAGAAATGAACTTCACAAAGATGTGAAAATGGATTCCCTGGAAGGATACCGAGCCTATTTGGTAAACTGCTCTCAGTCTTTGATACTGGATCATGGCTACTGGATGTCCAAGGGTGAGAAAGACCTGAAGGACATTGTGATGGCTAGATTGAGCGGTTTGCTTTTAAAGAGTCTGGATCAGATTGGATCGTGCAGAGCACTGCGGATTTGCATCTTGGCTGACAACTTTCTAACCAGGATTGATGCTCTGATGGAATGCACTTGCTTGGTGAAGTTAGATCTGAAAGGAAATCAGGTATTTATTTCATTCACTGTCCTGAATATTTAATTCATTCAGTATTTAAGGAGAACAAATTACTACTAATAATCTTTCTGCTCAGATTGTTCAGCTTCCTGATGCTTCATGTTGGAGTAATTTGAAAGAACTGCAACTTCTATATCTACATGACAACAACATGTCAGCCTGGAACAATATTAAAGGCCTGGACGGCTGTTTAAACCTGACTGCTTTAACTCTCTTTGACACCCCGCTTAGTTTGAAGAAGAACTATAGACACTGTCTGGTCAACAACATATGGTCACTGAAGGCCTTGGACAACTTTGTTATCTCTGATGAGGAAATCATTCAAAACTGGACTCTTCCCTTTCAATTCAAAGCCATGAAACAACACTTTTGTGTCAGTTTGTACCCATCTACAAAGTCGGTTAGTGCTCATTATGTATCCTGGTGTTCTTTGTTTGCACTGTTTACTGTTATGTCTAAGTGCAAAAAAAAACTATTTTGATGTTTTCTTCTTCCACAGGATTCATTTGAGACAGAGATGAAAGTGGCATATAAAATAATCTCTGAGATAAACAGGATTCAAGCCTTTTATTCCCCTACACTTATTATACAGCGTTGGATTCGAGGTTATTTAATCAGAAAAAGTCTCGGGTAAATATGATACACTGCAATTTTTGGATATTGAGGCAACATTTTATGTATGAAGTACAAAGAAACTACTTGTAAGTACAGATATTATTTGGGATTTTTGTTCAGAGGGTTGAAAAATTGGTTTTAAGAGGAATTCTACATTGTCAGGCTTTGCAGTACAAAGAAACGGATAGAGTCTGGGAAACCATTTATTACCAACCCACCTGTTAGGACAGAAAATGACCAGGTACCATCTCAGTCTCAGAAAACTACAAAGGAGGAGACAGATGACCACTGCAAGCAAGTATGCGCTATATTTTACTGATGTACCCTACCAGACAAAAGTTTTTGAACAGTAAGATGTTTAATGTTTTTTAAAGAAGTCTTCTGCTCACCAAGCCTGCATTTATTTGATTCAAAGTAGAGCAAAAACAAATTTTTAAATATTTTTTATTTAAAATAACTGTTTTCTATTTGAATATATTTCAAAATGTAATTTATTCCTGTGATTTCAAAGCTGAATTTTTAGCATCATTACTCCAGCCACATGATCCTTCAGAAATCAATCTAATATTCTAATTTGCTGCTAAAAAAACATTTATTATTATGTTGAAAACAGCTGAATAGAAATTTTCAGGTTTCTTTGATGAATAGAAAAGCATTAATCTGAATTAGAAATCTTTTGTAACATTATAAATGTCTTTATCACTTTTGATAAATGTAAAGCATCCAAAAAATTGTACTGACTCCAAGCTGTTGAATGGTATAGTGTATAATGTTACAATAGCTTTTCATTTCAGATAAGTGCTGATCTTTGGATCTTTCTATTCATCAAAGAATCCTGGAAAAATGTACTGAATGTACTTAAATATTGGTAATAATAAGAAAATGTTTCTTAAAGAGCAAATCATCATATTAGAATGATTTCTGAAGGATTAGTGACACTGAAGACTGGAGTAATGATGCTGAAAATGTAGCTTTGATCACAGGAATAAATTACATTTTAAAATATATTTAAATAGAAAGCAGTTGTTTTAAATATTAAAACATATTTCACAATATTTACAGTTTTTGCTGTATTTTGGATCAAATAAATGCAGGCTTGGTGAGCAGAAGAGAATTCTTTAAAAAACATGAAAAAGCTTACTGTTCAAAAACTTTTGACTGGTAGTGTACACTAACAGTGTATGAAGGATTTAATAATATTTTATATGCTCCAGTGCAGTATTCTAACATTTAATTGTTTTTCAGCCAAAGGAAATGGGGGAGAGAGTTACAGAGATCAAAAGACTTCATGTGAACCTTAATAATCTGATGCAAGCTGACTACCCAGAGGTAAAGTAACAGTATAAATAAAAACATTGCACACTATCTAAATATAGACTCTTTACTAATCATTCATTAATCACACAGGATTTACAGGAGGCTACAAATGCTAAATCAGATGACAATCTACAAAACATAAAAGCACCATGCAACAGCCCTCATATCAGTCCAAGACTGAAATCTGAAGTCCAGCTTAACACATGTTGTGACCAAGGTACAACACGTTTTTAGCTTTAGTTAGCTCTCTGATTTAATTCACTGAAGGCTTTTATTTTGCTTGTCTAGACATCAGTGTGACCGCTGATCCCTGTAATGAAGAAATTGAAGAAGGAACCTTTCGTGTTTTGGGACTAAAGGCTTCGGTCCACCAGGGTGAGCCACTGAGTGACATGATGTGTTCCCGTAAAGCTGCAGGACAGGATGTCCGTGAGGCTATCAGTCATTTTCACACTCACAGGCCAGGTCTACAGCCACACTCACCTGCCATTACTTCAGGAAAGCATCTGACTGGTCGCTGCCATGATGGCATCAGCCTTACCCCCTTCAAAGTCATTGAAAAAGCTCATCAAGCATTTGAGAAGGCCAGAAAGCAGAGAGACCTTGCAGAGAAGGTAACCGAGCGCCACATTGACCGCGAAGTAGCCAAGGGTCGACGAGATAACTTTAAAGAGGCTCGCAGGACAGAAGTCCGTCTCCGTCAAGAGCGGGAAAGAGTGGATATGGAAAAAACTCTTAGTCTACAGAGAGCCAAGCTGGAGCAGGACATCCACCATGCACGTCAAAAACATGCCCAGTTTTTGGAAGAGAAGAGAATGAGGATTCAGGAGCAAGAAATGGTTTGTAGTTTCAGCCAACAGCACAACTCTCTAGCGAGGGCTGTGCTCAGATACAACACTTGGAAACGTGGTAACCAGCAATAAATGCATGACTGTTTTTGATTAAACACTCAGTTTAACATGAGCTTTACACATTGGTTAATTAGAACCCTTTGCGTACAGTTTCAAAAGCAGATTTACTCCACTATTATATAGAATAGTATATTATAGTACTTACAAAACATCTGCAAAGATTATATTATAGACAGTGCGATCTGCTCCTCTTTTCAAAATCCAAAATATTACATAACTGGTATCCAAAAATACTCTCCTAATACAGAACCACCTCCATCCATCAGGCACAAGCCAACAGGAACTAGTATTAAAACCACCAACTTTACATACCATATAATTCCTCATTAACTGGGTCATTAATATACTCTTTAAATAAGCACTTAAAGGGATAGTTAACCCGAAAATAAACCCGTAAGACCTTCGTTTATCTTTGGAACACAAATTAAGATATTTTTTATGAAATCCGAGAGCTTTCTGACCCTGCATAGACAGCAACACAACTACCACATTTAAGGCCCAGAAAGGTAGTAAGGACAGTGTTAAAATAAAGGAAATTGTTGAATAAAGTTGTTATTTTTGTTTTCTTTGCACACAAAAGTATTCTCGTAGCTTCATAACATTAAGGTTGAACCACTGATGTCACATGGACTATTTTAACGATGTCCTTACTACCTTTCTGGGCCTTGAATGTGGTAGTAGCATTGCTGTCTATGCAAGGTCAGAAAGTTCTTGGATTTCATCAAAAATATCTTAATTTGTGTTCTGAAGATGAACGAAGGTCTTTGGAACGACATACGGGTGAGTAATTAATGACAGAATTTTCATTTTTGGGTGAGCTATCCCTTTAAGAAAGACGAACTGAATGGCATGTTTAAATAGTAGAACAGACTCAAATCACTGCAATACAAAAGGATCTTTAAATAAACTTTAAATGCAAAGGTCAGGTTAGCTTGACAATAAATAAAGATGACCTGCACTAAATTGATAAGTGTAACAGTATTTATTGAAAAAAAAATCAAAAAGCATTATGCAATGTCTTTATTCAGATTTTATGAATTCAATAAAGTCCCATCCACTGAATCAGAAATGTGAAATTCAGTGCATTGCTCTGGCCTTACATGAAAAGGTAGGCTAACATCCGTCGCTAACTAGACTGAAAATCTATGCAAACGTGATTGTGCATGTCCCAGGAAGTACCACATATCGACCTTGCCACCTATTTGAAGTTTATTAGTTTTATTTTGAGTACTTTGCGTCATTGAGAACGACAACAGTGCAATTTACTAGCTTAGTCTTCTGGCAGTGGCATCTAAAAAGAATTTTACGTTATTGCACATGACTCTAAATTCTATCTTATAGTCTAAGAGGTGAAATATCTGAAATATCTAGAATTGTTCATCAAGGCTACATACAAAATAATCCTCTATATATATTTATATATGGTGTTTCAACAAGAAAGACTGCTAATGCCTTTTTCTAAATTCCAAAAAGTATAAAGCTGTCACTGGGGTGGTATCCTTTCAAAATGTACTAGTATGTACACTTCATGTGCTAATATATACTTTTAAAGTGCTAATATGTACATTTGAGGTGCTAATATGTATTATTTAGAGTTAAATACAGTACAGAGATATAACTTTTAGCTTTTGTATCTTAGGGTACCATCCCAGTGACAATTTTTTAACTTTATTTTCTGAGAATGAATGGAAAATAAGAGTTTTACGTACCTAAAGTTAACAATCTTTTATACTAAATTCAAATGTAAATGTCTGTGTCAACCCTATATGTGACCCTGGGCCACAAAACCAGTCATAAGGGTCAATTTTTTTTAAATTTATACATCTGAATGCTAAATTAATAAGCTTTCCATTGATAAATATAGAGAAATCACCTTTAAAGTTCTCCAAATGAAGTTCTGTAGCAATGCATATTACTAATAAAAAATTAAGTTTTGATACATTTATGGTAGGATATCTTCATGGAACATGATCTTTACTTAATATCCTAATGATTTTTGGCATAAAAGAAAAAACTATAATTGTGACCCACACAATGTATTGTTGGCTATTGCTACAAATATACCCGTGCTGCTTAAGACTGGTTTTGTGGTCCAGGGTCACATTTATCTTGACCATAACCAGATATATTTTCAGAAACCAAATCAATTTCTGAAGAGCACAGAATGTCGAATTCAGCTTTCTCACAGGCTGCAGGTGGGCAGGGAAGCCAGGCTGTCTTTATTCTCCTCCAGGAAAGCGCTACATGAGGCAAAGGTGCAGTAGAAGCTGGAGGAAAGCCCAGCGATGTCAGTGGAGATATAGGGCAGCACGCCAGGAGTGGCCTGGTTGTAGTAAGAAATCTGAGAGAAATGCATACATAAGCATGTAAGCCAAACTCACTTAACCTTTAGTACTTTAACACCTACCTGACAGTACCAGGGACTGCTCTAAGCAGTTTCTAAACATGAGTTATAAACAGTGTTATTGGCTAATGTACATGCACATTAATTCAGTTAAAGAGATTGCTACATTCAAAGCTGCGTTAATTCTTGAACTTTGACTCATTCACTCATTCAGTATAAGTGTCCATTAGGGTTTCTGTGTATTTATTACCTTAGTGAAGGAGTTTTCCTCTTCCCAGATACTGAACCCAGCACAGAGTACCTCCCCTCTGTTGTAGTCTTCAGTGGGAGGGTAGGCAGGCAGGGTCACAGAACGCAAGGCAATCAAATAAGGGTCTCTGAAAGTGACAAAAATGATTATTAGTTTTTTTGGAAAGACACAAGACACAATACAAAGATTCTGTATGAGTTTAAGAAGTATACCCAGAATCACAAGGCCGCCTCCTGGAGGCCAGGAGGATGAAGTCCTGTACTTTGCCTCCTTTAGTCACAGAGGGGGTGACAACACGGTAGATGGAGTCGTCTTCATTCGAGTCAGTTATCACTTCACACTCTCTGTATTAAGGCATATTTATTTTGGTCAATTATAATATCATAATGTGTTCTATGTTAAATCAAGTGAAAACTGATTATTTTGCTTTATCTGCAAGATACAGTAGCAAACAATCTGCTAGATGTAAATAAAAAAACGCTTTTAAAAGTAACTTTTCATTCAAATTTACACTGTGGCGAAAAGTGGACCAAAAAATGTTCATTAATAGTAATTAATTTTGATGATTGTTTTTTTATTATTGGAAATAAAATTGTCTGTTAAAAGTAATAGAATTTTTCAAATGTTTTTGAAAAAGTCTCACATGTTCTCATATGTATTTTTTTATGTAATATATTGTGATGGCAAAGGTGAATTTTCAGCAGCCATTACGCCAGTCTTGCGTCACATGATTCTTTTTATCTTATTATTTTATATATTTTATACACTTTTCAATGTTTTTGTGGAAACTGTCATTTTTTTAGGATTCTTTGATGAACAGAAAGTTCAAAAGAACAGCATTTATTTAAAATATGAATTATTTAACAAAAATAAATGAAAAACTACAGACTCCAAAGTTTATATTGTAATTTAAAAAATGGCTGTTAAACATGAGTCTCTCATAAAATGGTACATTTTCTTTCTCAACCACTGTGTCTGGAGGGTGAAAAAAAGTTAATTTTCCACCCTGGTCATATTGGTTGTATGGGAAGATATATAATAAATATAAAAGAAATAATAGAGTGAGATGTAATAATTGCAGATACTTTAAATGTTATATATAGTGAAGATGTTCAATTCTTTCTGTGTTAAGTTGGAAAGAAATTGAGGTTTTTGAGGAAAACATTTCAGGATTTTTGTCTGTATAGTGGACTTCAATGGTGGCCAGCAGGTTGAACGTCCAAATTGCACTTTCAGTGCAGCTTCAAAAGGCTCTACACGATCCCAGGCAAGGAATAAGGGTGTTGTCTAGCGAAACAATTGGTCATTTTCTAAAAATCTAATTTATATACTTTTTAACCACAAATGCTCATTCTTTAATGTGCATACACATCACGCATTACGAAATTATGCTGGCAAAGTCATACATGGTTAGTTCTTTGTCTGTGTCCTTTGGTTCAAAAAGGTATGGTAGTCTCATTTTTTCCTCCAACTTCAAAATCATCTGACGTTGTTTTACCCTTTTTTTTTGTAAAGGTTGTTTGACTTTCTTTGCACGTTCGGTTTGTAAACACTGGGTAGGTACTTCCCCCTACATCACATGATCACGTAATGTGTGAGCCCTTTGAAGCTGCATTGAAACTGCAATTTGGACCTTCAAACCATTGCCAACCATTGAAGTCCACTATATGGGGAAAAATCCTGGAATGTTTTCCTCAAAAACCTTAATTTCTTTTTGACTGAAGACAGAAAGACATGAATATCTTGGATCACATGGGGGTGAGTATATTATCAGAAATTTTTTGTTCTGGAAGTGAACTTATCTTTTAAGATTCCTCACATTCATGTTGATATAATTTACTCTCATGTACTGTAAATTGCATCAAACTATGTTTGACCTACTGGTAGTGGTGGTCCCATGCCTTCCTTCGCCTTAGATCAGAGAGTAACAGAAACACCTGCTTGGCCGCCACAGCCACATGAGTCTCCACCTTAAAGCACAACATCTGGTTCTCCTCCAGTGTGTATAAACTCACCTGGGCACAATGTTTCAGCTCATAAATTTCTCTCAAGCTTCTACAACATTTTTGACTGCTCAAGTCACCCATGTAATCTCAAAAGAACACAATGGAAACTTTAAAATGATACTTATCCACCTTGTTTTTCTCTGAGGTTAAGACCCAGTTAGTCCGGGCAGCCAACATCTTGAGTGCCGAAACATTGTTGTAACTGAGGTACATCTGCCAAGACATGGAATAGTCACATGATCCAACAAAGCATTTTGAGCAAGCAGATGATGTTTAGAACAGGTTAATATACCTGGTTACTTGGGTCCCAGGGAACTGAGAGAGGAACCTCACTTTGTTTGCAGGATATTATGTACTTCCTGTAAGAGGACAGCATACTCACATGATCTAATGTCCCATGCTGGTCTGCTATGCAGGAATTTTTATAGCTTTAAAGTTAACTTTGAATATGACATACAGCCAGAGTTTAAAAATAGGCGTATGATATCATAAGAATATGACATAACCTGTTATAATAGACACTTGTACCTGTCAAGGCGGATTTTCTTTCTGGCTATTGCTTCCTGAAAGCGTCTTTTACCATGCTAAAAAGACATAATGAGAAGACTGTGATTTGTTGTTAAAATAATAAGATACCATTTTAAAAACTCAGTATAAAGCAAGCGCTTCAGTTCCAGCCTTCATTTTGTTTCACCCTCTTGAACTCATCCAACAACAAGTTAAACTCTTCCACCATGTGAGGGATTCCAGGAATGTTACAGCGCTCACCACAGGCTCAGGCCGTATCCTTGGCAACGTGCATGGCTTCCTGTCATTGTCCAGGACCTCAAAGGTCATGAAGGCAGTGTTGATGTGTCGCAGGGGCTCTCCACCCTGATAGGCCTCTGCACACACTCCCACCTCCATACTGGAATAGACACACACACAAAATAACAGTTGTTCAAGGATAAATCAGGCTTCCTTAACTCATGGATGCAAGTGATACTGAGCCATAGCTTTTAGTGGTTATAATATACGTATATACTATATTAAGGTTTTTAAATCCTTAGTCCACATAGTGGTACTGATCCATAGCTTTTATAATAAAATGAAATAAATGTAATTATTTATACCTATATATATATAGCCTATATATATGAATACACTGTTGTGCGAAAGTATTCATATCCCTTCATTTTTTCATGTTTTATGTTGCTGCCTTATGCACAACTGCTTTAAATTACTTTTTTTCCCACATCAATCCACACTCCATAAACCATAATGACAAAGCAAAAACAGAGCTTTCACAACTTCATAATTTATTTAAAAAAAAAAGAAAGAAATAAGTACATTGCATAAGTATTCATACCCATAACTCTTTTTGGGTATGAAACAAGTTTTGCACATCAGCATGTGGCAATTATCTGCCATTCTTCTCCTTCCCTCTTTACCTCTCAAGCTCTGTCAGGTTGGGGGCTGGCAGATATTTTCAGGTTTCTCAGAAATGTTTTGGGTTCAAGCCCAGGCTGTGGCTGGGTTACTCGAGGACATTCACAGCCACTCTTGCTGTGTGCTTAGGGTCATTGCCCTGTTGGAAGATGAACCTTCTGCCCAGTCTGAGCTTCTGAATATTGAATATTTATTGAATATTAATGAATATTCTTCTTCTCTGACGAGTCCTTCAGTCCTTGCCACTGAAAAACAGATCCACAGCATGAGGCTGCTACCAGCACACTTTACTGTCGGGATGCTACTGTACAGGTGATGAGCAATCCCTGGTTTCCTTCAAACACGATGCTTGGAATCGAAGTTCATCAGACCAGTCTGAGAATCCTTTTTTTGCAAATTCCAAGTGTGTTTTCATGTGTCTTCACTGAGAAGAGGATTGAGTTTGGCCACATGCCATAAAGACCAGATCAGTGGAGTGTTTCAATGATGTTTGTCCTTTTGTAGATTTCTCCTGTCTCCACATATGATCATGCACCTCAACTAGCGTGGCCATCAGGTTCTTGGTCACAAGTCTAACCAAAGCCCTTCTCCATCAATTGCTCAGTTTGGCCAGGAGGACAGCTCTAGGAAGAGTCCTGGTTGTTTCGAACTTGCTTTTGTGAACCTTCAATGCTGCAGAATTTTTTCTGAACTCTTCCCCAGATGTGTGGCTTGATACAATCCTGTTTCTGAGCTCTACAGGTAGTTTTTTTTACCTCAAGGCTTGGTTTTTGCTCTAATATGTATTTTCAGCCGTTATAGACCTTTTATCAAGACGTGTGCTTTTCCAAATAATACCCATTCAATTGAATTTGCCACAAGATGACTTCACTTGAAGTGTAGTAACATCTGCTACAAGCAATATGAATGCTCCTGAGCTCAACTGCCCAAGGTATGAATGCTTATGCAACTGAATTATTTAAGTTTTTTATTTTTAATAATAAAAAACCTTTTTTTTTCGCTTTGCCATTATGGTGTAATTTATTTGTGTGATGTAAAGCTGAATTTTCAGCCATTACTCCAATCTTTAGTCACATGATCCTTCAGAAATCATTCTAATATGGTAAATTGGTGCTTAAGAAACAGTTCTTATTATTATCAATGTTCAAAACCGCTTATAATTTTTGTGGACACTGTGGTTCATTTTTTTCACAGTTCTTTTGAGGAAAGTTACAAAAAACAGCTTTTTTTGAAAGATTTGTTTCTAACAATGTAAAAGTCTTTACTGTCATTTTAATGCATCCTTACTAAATAAAATTACATTTTTAAATATATATATTTTTAAATATTTTTTTCATGCTTTTGAAGGGTAAATATGTATACAATGATTTTTCTTAATATAGACATACCTTTTCTTGAAAGCATTGTTTACGATTGCCTTCAACACCAGTCTGTCTCCAATGTGGGACGGCCCACGAAAGTGGAACATATCTATGCTCCGTAGAGTCGGGTGAGCATTACACAAATGACTAGAAGAAAAAGCATATATAGTATAATGCACCAAAACACCAATGATTATCTTATGTATTCATTTGAATATCTTTTTTTATCATCAGATTTGACTGTAGTAAAATATTGACTGTTCACCTGGCAGAGATGGTGGCTACATTCTCCATCCAGGCCATGATTTGTCCACCAAACGTGCTGACCTGGTGATTGGCATGAGGGGGGAGCACCAGCTCGACACTTTCTACCCGAGTCCGCTCTGCAGGCACCGCATCCTGGTAATCTAGACACTCACTCACTGACAAACAGATAGAGCACCACTTATCAGAGCTACTGCATCTTCTAGGTCTATTTATTCTACACACTTCAAACCACGTGACCCTTTGTAAGTGAACGGTGAAGGTTTACAGCACATATATATACGCTTAAATGAGTGTTGGCGGCATGTTTACGAAGACACATGAAAACAAACCGAATGACACCTTTAATCAGAGCTCAACTTCTGATTTATGACTCATTTCCTGTGGCAAGTGTTCCTGAGGCCTCTCTTCAAAGTCTTGCAAGTAAACAAACACACCTGGAGAAAGTGAGTGAGCAGCGTCTCTGCTCACCTGTCTGAGAGGAGCAGCTGCTGAGAAGATCGTTAATTATCTCTGCATGGATCAGTCTCATCCTCCTGCGCTCGGCTGCGAGGCTGTACTCCATCTGCTCTGCCTGCGTGTGTGGAATCACCTGCTTCAGCTGTACCTGTGCAAACCCAAATGCTGCGCTGATGAATCACAACTCTAACAAGACATGGACCAAATCCAAGATGTTTTTCACAGATCTGACTCAAGGGTGTGAAAACTTGTGCCTGGAATTGTTCTGATTTAGTTTGATGTGATGTTTCTTACCTTTCCGGTTTCAGTACGACGGGCCACGAAGGTGGCAAAAGCGTGACAGACCTTCCACTGTCTGTCACTGAAGAGATCTTCACAGCTCACCAAAATCCCAACCTGAGACAAAACCCTACAGCATCAGTCATACTTCATTTAGAAAAAGCTTTTATCCAAAGCGGCTTACAAATGAAGAACATTGCAAGCAATTTATCATAAGTGTCAACTATATGTGTAAACCAAATCTAAAATAAGAATATATATAAAAATTAAGAGTAAAAGTACATTATAATATCTATCTATCATTCTATCTATATATATATCTATATATATATGTATATATATGTATATATATAGTGTATATTGGAAATATATGTTTAATATATATATATATATATAATATATACATAAGGAATTACTGCTTTTCATATAATGAAATATGACAGTATATTATGTATGTAATGTATGTAATTTTGTATATTTATATTGTGATATATAGATCAGTATATTTATAGTACATATAGAACTATAGAAATATAATTTTCTAAACTTTATATTTTATAGAAATATAACTTATACTCTTAAACATATTTTTATATTTGAAATGTGTGACTATGCAAAGAATAAAGTGAGATAAAAGTTTTGTTCAGCTCATGATATAGAAATTAATTATTTTTTGTGTTTTAATAATGTTATTATGCCTACATGTAAAAATGTAGTGCACTTTTTCATCTTGATTGCTATATATTTTTATACTTATCAATATATAGCTGTACACTATTCATGTACACTACCAATCAAATGTTTTTGGACAGTAAGATTTTTAATGTTTTTTAAAGAAGTCTCTTTTGCTCACCAAGCCTGCATTTATTTGATCTAAAGTACAGCAAAAACAGTAAAAATGTTAAATATATTTACTATTTAAAATATCTTTTTTCTATTTCAAAATATTTTCAAATGTAATTTATTCCTGTGATTTCAAAGCTGATTTTTTAGCTTCATTACTCCAGTCACATGATCCTTCAGAAATCATTCTAACATTCTTATTTGCTGCTCAAAAAACATTTATTACTATTATGTTGAAAACGTAATTTTTCAGGTTCCTTTGATGAATAGAAAGTTCAGAAGAACAGCATTTATCTGAAATAGAAATCTTTTGTAGCATTATAAAGTATTATGTCATCACTTTCGATCAATTTTAAGCATTCTTGCTAAATAAAAGTATTAATTTTTATCATTTTTATGACTCCAAGCTTTTAAATGGTATGGTGTATAATGTTACAAAAGCTTTTTATTTCAGATAATTGCTGATCTTTGGATCTTTCTATTCATCAAAGAATCCAGAAAAAATGTACTCAACTGTTTTAAATAGTGATATTAATAATAATAAAAAAGTGTTTCTTGAACAGCAAATCAACATATTGGAATGACTTTTAAATAGTAAAGATATTTCACAATATTACTGCTTTTGCTGTATCTTGGATCAAATAAATACAGGCTTGGTGAGCAGTAGAGAATTCTTTTAAAAATATTAAAAATCTTACTGTTCAAAAACTTTTGACTGGTAGTGTATTGCAGTATATTGAAAATATAAGCACTAGTTTCCTATATATGGACCTGTATTATTATAATCACATAATATTTTCTAGTATATTCCCATATAGATTAACACACACAAGCATGTTAATAATATAAATAGATGTTTGATTTAACATAAAATCATTTGTGCTCTCTAATTTCTGATGTATTTTGGTAAATAGTAGTAGATGTTCCCACAAACCTCCATGCTGGATGTGAAGGCTCTGTTGACTTTGGCTGTGATGTTTACAACCTGTCCAACCCTAAAGAAACAGCAACACATTTTTTTTTATAATGACCAAAATTATTTTGTTTCAATTCTAAATAACCAGTTCCTGTAAACATTGTTACCCTATGGTGGTTTCAAAGTGAATGTCATCCACTGAGGCTGTGATGCAAGAGCAGCCAGCATGTCTCTCAGCTGGAAACAAGAGAGCAAATATTGATGATTAATAAATATTTACACCCATAGCAAGTATTTCGACAGGTTCGTCTGAAGAGCAAACACGTAAGTATGTAATCCTGAAGGCAGAAAAAATGCTCCACGCTACAGAGCGAAGTGAAAAAACAAACAGGCCTACACAGCTTATTTTGAGCAACATTAAGGCAAGTAAAGCTGTTACCAACCACCATCTGTGCTCCTCACAGTGCTACAAAAGGTTTAGCCACATACTCAGCTGAAATGCTTTTGCCTTTTATCAGTTAAATGCGATTAAAAATCATTCCAACTGCTAATAAACTTTCTCGCCAGCCCGTTACTCTGTTTATTCACAGTAAGAGGATGGAAATCACAGTCCAAACTGCACAGACTCCTCCATCTGCGATGTCTAATGACACTTAGTACAAGCATATGGTGTGGAGGTGTTTACGTGAATGTGGAAGATGACGACAATGATTCAGAGTGAAATCAAATCACCTTAAAAGACTATTCTATAGCTTTAACTTAAGTTGAAAAAATAATTTACTGGATCATTGGCATGGATCATTTAAGAAAACAAGTTTTAAAAAGTTTGTTTCATTCAAAACAGACCAGACAAGCAGGCCGTGGAGTCCATCCACTTGAGTAGCTGCCCAGCGCTGAGTTCTCCACAGTAGTTAGCATGGCAGGGGAGGACTATCTGGCTCATCTTTACCTCAGTTGGGTTCCTGTACATCTCCCCATTCTCAAGAATAAACATGGGTGCTTCCAGCTGCAGAGGATCCCTGGGCTCATTCGCCATGACTAGGGCTCTGTTGGAACAACATACCTATATGTACATATTTGGTGCTGATTAGCACTGGTAAGAGCAATAGGCTAGAATATCACTTGAAGGATATCTGGAAGCTTTTAGGTCACATCCTCTTATAAAGTGGTCTTGTATAAAAATGTAGTTCTTAATACTGTGTGTGGTTGCCTGGATGATCTACGACTGTTTTTTTTTTTTGTTTTGTTTTGTGATGGTTGTTTATGGGTCCCTTGTTTGTTCTGAACAGTTAAACTGAGCACTGTTCTTCTGAAAAATCCTCCAGGTCCTGTAGATTCTTCAGTTTTCCAGCATCTTTTGCATATTTGAACCCTCTGCAGCAGTGACAATATGGTTTTGAGATCCATCTGTTCACACTGAGGACAACTGAGGGACTTAAACACAACTATTATAAAAGTTCAAACGCTCACTAATGCAAGGAAACATGATGTATTAAGAGCCGGGGGGTGAAAACTTTTGAACAGGATGAAGATTTTTCTTATTTTGTTGAAATATCATTTTTTTCCATTTAGTACTGCGGAAGCAACAGAAGATACTTACATGTTTCCCGGAAGACAAATTAAGTACAATTTACCTCAGTCTTCAAAGTTAATGCATCGTGTTTTCTTCTGGAGCATCAGTGAATGTTTGAACCTACTTTATTAGTTGTGTTTGAGTCCCTCAATTAGGGAGAGTGTGAAAAGATGGATCTCAAAATCATACAGTCACTGCTGGAAAGGGTTCAAATATGCAAAAGATGCTGGAAAACTGAAGAATCAAGGACCTGGATGATTTTTCTGAAGAACAGTGCTCAGTTTAACTGTTCAGAACAGACAAGGGACCAATGAACAACCATCACAAAATAAAACAAACCACACACAGTATTGAGAACCAGGTTATTTTAATAATTTCAGCGATTTTTTTTGTCTACATGTAAACGTCTTTTATGTAAAATATCTTACTCAGGACAATACTAAATAAAAAATAACATGCATTTTGTATAATCTCTCTTATTTTGTTCAAATTCTTCACATTTTCACAGATTCTGCAAGGGGTTCCCAAATCTTTCGCATACACTGTATTTTTAGCTGTACAAAACAGCTTGTTTTGCTGCTTGAGATATTAAATTGCTGTGTCTTACCATGTTATTTGAATGTATTATCTTAATTATGAACACATTGGTTTGTAGTGCAACAGTTTTACTGTTTACTGCATGTTATTATTCTTATTATTATTTCCCTATTATCGTATAATGAACCGGAAGTCTCGCCCATAGGCTTACTTTTGCATTGAAGAACAAGGTGGATACAGTGACTAAATAAAGATTTTATTTATTTTTATAAACCACAGATCTTGAGTCAGTTCAAAAGGGATATTTCCTTTTGGAATTACTGTGCTTCCGAGAATATGCGAAAAGATTAGCTGTATGAATTAAAAATACAACAGAATCATAAGAGATTGTTTAACATCAATAATAATTACTGGATCAAATAATATGTGTGTATTATAATAATTTCCAGTTTCTAGGTGCCAGATTATGTACAGGACAAAGCCTTTTTTGTTTGTAAAAATTACGTGCCATAGCGATTAATACGCTTACTCGTTTCTTTTTGTAAGCTGTACACAGTCAAATAGTTCAGCTATTAAGAGACATGTAACTACACAACTTATTATATGTACAGCTCATATTCCATTAGTTTCCAGGTGGAATTTTAAATTAAAAGCATAAAATGTTAACCAGTCAAACAGGCTACTCAATGTAACAACCCTGTTCAGTTCTAATACAAGAACCTGTCATATGTCATACGTACAAAAAAAAAAATTGGGTTGGAAGCAACCTGTTGTTGACTGACATCTTCCTACTCATTCGTAAGTGTATAATTTTCATTGTTATGAGTTGCAATGCAGACAAGTTATGAAAGACTACGTAAAGTTATTAAAGACTAAGCTATTGGTTATGCATCTTAATATATTATTTTTCTAATAAAAGAAAAAGAACATAAAAGATAGTAGGCTACGATAATATTTTAGAAGTCAAGAACATTACGTTACATGCCTTTATCTGCTGATTCTTCCATATGCAAAACTGATGATTCTGTTTTTCTAATGTTTGCACCGCAGTTTATTCTGTGACATTCCAAACGTCAAATGCGTCTGAACTAAAATACTACAGTGCTTACTACAAGCTGGTAGGTAAGGACATAAAAAGTAATGAGCAAACTTACATGAATAGGTATCAAACCACTCTCATTTGCACGAAGAAAGAAGCAATGTCTGCGTGATGTCTGAATCTTTGCAAGATATATGCAAATAAATAAACAAACATTCCCAGTCAAACAAAGCGACTACAGTGCGCTCGACTGTTGCCATAAGCCGTATGAAGTATGAAGTTACAGTGCCGCCCAGAAACTTTTTTAAGGTAGACTGATTCCATTACACAAGATCCACTATGAACTTCTGGAATTAGTGTGGAATATGCTAACAATATTTCTGTATTACAGAAAAATATTAAGAAACAAAAAATAATCTGCGTGTAGGGTTTTTAATCATTTAGTTATTTTAAGAATTTGCTTAACAAACCCTTAAACCGAAGACAAAACATGTTCTCTTAGTCGATGTAATTACTTCCAGCATTTCTAAATCTAAATTTATTGCAGAGTAGAAATGTGATTACTTTTGCTGATGAAAAGTGCATTGTATATAAATAACTTTAGAGGTAACCTAATAATAATAATATATCAATGTGTTTACGTTAAAATTATTATTATTATAGGCTACACATATATTTGTGTAATTCATAAAGAGCATTTGAATAATTTCCAAGCCATAATAATACATATCAGTGAATGATTCAGCTTAATTCGCTTGTTTGTTTTGCGATTTCTCAGCTTTACTATCGTAGCATGCAGCCCATTAAAGCAACACAGTAAACAAACACAGGGCTAATTAATGTGGAGCGATTAATGCAACCCATCTTTAAAGAATCACAGGAAATTGGAGGAAGGAACTATTTGGTCACCGAGCATACGTCACTGCAGGGCATCACGTAAGAGAAACGGCGTTCTGCTATTGGTCACTTGCCCTTGTCAATCAAACAACACAATTCCCCGCCCCAGTGGTCAAGGTTGGTTGAGAAGGCGTCAGTGTGTTTAGTTTGTGCAGTCGAACCTGGAGCAGTGACAGATGAATTGTCGAAAATAGAGGAAAAGCGAACGCGGGCGACTCTCCCGTGCACAAAAAAACATGTTTCCTAAAGGCAAAAGCTCCGTCGTGCCATCGGATGGTCAAGCTCGGGAAAAGTAAGGTCTTTTGAACATCGCCCGTCGTGCGTGTGTTATTGTGTTGGATGTAGCCTATTGTTAGGGCAGTATAGGCACGGCTGCATATGGAGCGTATGCTGCTGCTATAGGCTTGTCGTGAGAGCGTTGAATCGAAAGTGCCCGGCCGTGCGCCATTCTCGGGTCCCCCTATGGCACAGAGCTTTCGCCTCTGGTTATGGTGATGTGATCCAGAATAAAAACCGTGCTTTTTAAAAACCACCTACGTTTTAGTGTAGCCATTTGAAATAGTTTCTGCATGCGGGACGGGCGCTTTAGTGTTCCTTGTTTCATTTTGCCTCAGACGCCAGTCTTGGAGGGGAGTGGGTCCCGTCTTTTGTTTAGTTTTTATGCATTTTGCATGTTCTTGGGGGGCAGCGTTGCTCAATGGGGGGTTTATAAATAATACAAATTCTTGAATAAATTAATAATGTAAATTATGGATATTTATCATATTTTTTGGTTAATATAATCAATATTTTCTTTAGGTAATACATTCAGTTTTGCTACTGTTGGAGTGTAAACCAGAGAGGAGTGTGACATAATATTGATTTCTTGATTTTTGCCGTCACCAACCATATTATGCATTTGTGTTTTGGTCAATTGTTGCTTTAATAACTAAAATTGTGTTCTCTCTGTCTTATTGCAGGTTAGCTTTGTATGTTTATGAGTATTTGTTACACATTGGTGCTCAGAAGTCTGCGCAGACTTTCTTGTCAGAAGTAAGAACCCGAATCTCAGTAGATGACCATACTTTTTTACATACACAGAATTGACATTTTTTAAGATATGATTATTTTGTGGTCTGTTTTAGATCCGATGGGAAAAGAACATCACACTGGGAGACCCTCCTGGGTTCCTGCATTCCTGGTGGTGGTGAGTATGTTAAGTGTATTTTGTCTTTTTTTTTTCCTTTTTCCTTTTTTTTTTTTTTTTTTTAAGTTAAGGATACTTTACATTTTATAAATTAAAAAAAAAAAAATGATCAGTGTTTACTCAGCTTTATGTTGTTGCAAACCTGTATGACTTTTTTTTTTATTCTACTGAATATAAGAACAATAAAAACAGTCATAATACGGACTGAAGTCTTCAAACAACAACAACAACAAAAAAACACGCAAAAGTCAAAAAAAAAAATGCATCCAACATGTGTAATATTTTAAAACATAATGGATTTATGTGAGAAACAGACTAAAATTTGTGTTGGTATGGTTTATTGTTATTGCAATAAAAACTTCCCAACAATTTTTGTTTATTCCATTACAGCAAAAGTCATAGAAGTCACCTTCATGTCATTGCAAACCTGTATGACTTTTTTTTTTTTCTTTTTTTTGTAATAGTACTGAACCAAAAAAATAGAAATTCTTAAGATTGTACTGGTCACTTTTTTTTTTTTTTTTTTAAACATGCAATTACAATAATGGGGCCTGAAAAAAATGCAAGATGCAAAATGTGTCATAATTGGTCCAAGTAACTAGTGTGTGTGTGTTTTTTTTTTTGTTATTTTTTTTTTAAATCATATGAGAAACTGACTGAAATTAGTTGTTAAAGTAGTAACTTCCCATGATTTTTTTGTTTATTCCATTGAAGCAAATGTCATAGAGGTTTGAAATGATGCAAAAATGAGTAAAAAACCATTCCTAAAGCCACTAACTGAGCATATGCAGGCTTATTTGACCACTTTTTTTCTTCACCCCAGTGTCTTTTGGGACCTCTACTGTGCAGCTCCTGAGAGAAGAGACACATGTGAACATTCAAGCGAGGCCAAGGCTTTCCATGACTATGTGAGTACAGAAATACTGTTTCCATAATATATGCAGATTGGAGGACAAAATTGCATTTCATGTGCCTGTGAATCTTGAAGACTCTGGAAGCGTCTCTGTGTTTTATAATAAGGAAATGTGTACAGTGTCGTGCGTGAAGGATGTAGTAATCACCCCTATAATAGCAATGATGTCAGCAGGGTTTTCCATGGAATTATCACTGTTTCTCGGATGATCAGCTTTGTCATGTACGTGATGTTTGGTAGATTGAAAATCAAGGTCTGCGTGACCAAGCCAGGCCAGCTCTTAGTATTGATGGATATTTCAAAATTGTGGCACTTTTTAAAATGGATTTGCAGGCAGATGCCCTTTACAGTGGCATAAAGTTGGTAACAAATCTAATAATAAAATCTAATCGCATTTTAGGCCTAGTTTTGCATTAAGTGCAAATTGTAGCATCTCTAAATCTCATTCTATGCATTTTCCCAACAGGAATGCTGCGACTCTTAGGCCAAAATCTCCAGCTTTAGCCTTCTACCAATAATATACGGCTGCTGTTGTCTAGCCGCAAGCTTTAGCGAGGGGCCACAGGTCAGAGGTCATATGCAGCGAGTCTAAAAATCAAACCCTCGCTCTTCTGTCTAGACATCGTAATCTGAAAGGATGCTGCCGTTTAGGGATGCACGAAACATTATCCGTCGTTCGAAAATTAGCCGCATGTTTGGATCTACAGGAGTGTTGTAGGGCATTGTTTTGAAGTCGTGGTGTGATCGCCGCTGTCTCCTGCCTTTTGTGCCCAGCTGTGGTTGGGACCGTGGCGTCAGGTCTGTGCTCTCTTATTCTCCAGAGGGTGGGGGAGGAGGCTGCGCCCTCTTTAAACAGTGGCCATGTTGTCTTCATGCTGTGTCAGGGGAAACACTCCCCCTCGGGCTGCGGTGGGGATGGAGAGTGATTGATGGCTGTCATGGAGCCTGTCGGTAGGCAGATTGAAAGGGAGGGAAGAGACAGATGGAACGAGAAGCATGCACGCAAACTTGGAGCGCGAGGAAAGGATGAAATTTGTTTTATTTCCGGGCGTTTTAGTGATATAATTTCGTTAGATTGTCGACGAAGGGCTGTCGTCAGGGTGGGACAACCATGAATGTTTTTCTGGCTTAACTCATCCTTAAAGGATTTTTCCTCCGTTATGAGAAATTTTGTTAATCCTAAGGCAACGTAAAATGACATTCCTACCTATTTCACTCTTGTAATATGATTTTCCAAGGGAAGCAAGACATTCGGCAAGGAAGGGAAGGGCGAAAATTGATTTTATCCTTTGAGAATTGATTAGATCATGAAAAGTAGGCGTTCTCTTCTACAGTTTCCTTTCATTTTGTTGGATTGCTCACCTTTCGAAACAGGAAATGGCAGCCTTGTTGACATCAGCCAAAATAGTCTTCTTTGAAATCACATACACTGTGGTGTTATTTGTGACCCAGGACCACAAAACCCACCATAAGGGTTGAGATTTATACCTATATCTGAAAGCTGAATAAATAAGCTTTCCATTGATGTATGATTTGTTAGGATAGGACAATATTTTGCTGATATACAACTATTTGAAAATCTGGGATCTGAGGGTGCAAAAAAAAAAAAAAAAAAATTCAAAATGCTGAGAAAATCGCCTTTAAAATTGTCCAAAATAAGTTTTTAGCGATGCATATTACTAATCAAAAATGTAGTTTTGTTATATTTATGGTAGGAAATTTACAAAATATCAAAATATCTTCATGGTGTTGGAACATGATCTTTACTTAATATCCTAATGATTTTTGGCATAAAAGAAAAATCAATAATTTTGACCCATACAATGTGTTGTTGGCTATTGCTACACACATACGCATGCTACTTAAGACTGGTTTTGTGGTCCAGGGTCACATATATCCAGTGTGAATGATACGTCCAGAAAATATATATTATGTCTATTAAGAATGTTATTTGTAAATAAAAAGGCCTCTTGGCCCTTGAATTGTGAACTTCAGTAGTCTGAATGAATAGCGTAGCTGATCTATTGTTGCAGATCAGTCTCGGTCTGGCTCTTCCCATTGGCCGGTTCTGATCTGTGTTGCTCCATCAGGGTCAGCTGCTCTTCTTTCTTTCTTTCTATCTCCTTCCTGTGGTATTTCACAGGGCTCTCTGAAAAGCCTTGCTCGGTTAACTCGGGCTGAAGTGTGACAGGCAGCAGACCACACTGTGCTTTTTCCACTGCCATTATATGCATGATCAAATCCCTGTTGTGCTCTGAAACCTAGTTCTTTCCTCTTGCTTTTGTAGACCTTAAAATTGGATTTTACACCAGTCAGTTGTGGCTGTGCCGTTGGCTTTATTGCTTGCTGTTAGAGCACAGATTTATGAGTGCTAGAATGCATTAAGCTGCATTTTCTACTTGTGGAATAAATCTGTTTTTTTTTTTTCATAGGGAAAAAGATCATTCTTATGATGTACAGGTGTTTTCCCCCCCAGTCTAATGAGTCCTAAACAGTTTTTTCTTAATGATTTGCGTTTACAGAGTGCCGCAGCAGCCCCCAGTCCTGTTCTTGGGAACATGCCACCAGGAGATGGCATGCCAGGTGGACCCATGCCCCCTGGATTCTTCCAGGTTAGATCATCAACCTCTGTCTAAACCTCATCTCTTGTGAGATATTTTTAAGATGTCACTGATCCAAACCCTGCATAGACTACCAGTCAAATATTTGGTCACAGTGCACTGATGTTACTCATAATTTTAAAAAGCTTTGTATTTTTTTTATAGTAAGTGTTATACATTGTTGTTGTTGTTGTTTTTATTTTTTATTATTATTATTATTATATTAGTTTTTGAATGTTTTTTTTTTTCTGCTTTTCAATTTATATATAAATTGTTTTTGCTCTCTCTCTCTATGAAAATATTTAAAAATTGCATAATTGAGATATAACTACATATTTTATATAAAATTTTATTTTTGTTCATTTATTTACAGTTCAATTTATTAAAATGTGTTAGACATGTAATATTGATATTTATATTTTAATAATAATGATT
>JAHKKF010499712.1:0-20761 GCA_019740295.1 Labeo calbasu
TTTCGGTGTTTCGGTATTCGGTTTTCGGCCTTGGTTTCCTCTTATTCGGTTTTCGGTTTCGGCCAAGAATTTTCATTTCGGTGCATCCCTATATTAAAGTAAATATACTAAATGTGTCTATATGTGACAGGTTTAAATTTGCTATATTATAAATATGTTATATTATATTATTTGTTATATTATAAAAACACCTGTTTACATACAGCTGTAAAGCAGCATTTCTTTAAAAAAAAATATATATATATATGTGTGTGTGTGTATATATATATATATATATATATATATAATTATTACAATTGTAATAATGATAAACACGTTTATTCCTCTGGATATAGTAACACATTGCTATTCTTCAGTGGAGGTTCATGAGATGCTGATATTTAGATAAATTTATATTAATCAAACCATTCAATTATTGCAGCATGTTTGGTGTTTATATATTTAGCATTAATTATGTTTCTGTATTATTATGTCCCCTTGATATTTATTTAACAGTCTTGATAATTAATGGTGCATTATAATCTCTCCAATCACCAGCACAATAGCAGGACAAATCTTGCCATAATTTATAAACATAAACAGTGACCATTATTTAACAATTAATACACTATTTGATTATGAAAAATGTAAATAGTAACCTGCCATTCATTCTCGCTTGTTTTCAGATCTTTCATTAATTTGATTTTCACTCATAAAAGTTTTTCTTCATCTGTTGTCTTCCCACAAATGGGTTTGGTGATGCTGAAGTGATACTAAAAGTTGATGGGTTTGAATTGTTACCTCTTATTATGATTGGTCATAGATTGGAGGTCAGATCATATGTATCTGTGTTAATTGAATGAAATAGAAGGACTGCTCTGTCTGTAAATGTATTATACATTTATATCCATTTTTTTTTTAGCTAAATTTAAAGTCCATCAACAAATACAGCAAAACTACAATCCTTTTCCAAAGAGCTCAGTCTGTTGTATACGCATATGTGCCGGTGAAGTTCATTGCAGAATGTGAAGTTTAACAGATTCGCTTGCTGTCAAGATGAGGACAAAGTGGAAATATTTGCTTAAATTACTAACGCAGATAAAGATATTCCATAAAATGAAACTTATTATTTGTGGAGGAAAACATGCCTAACACATTAAACAGCACACGCATCTGTCACATCACCGGACATTGAATAGTTGTTACAATATATATTGTCTGTATGTGTATGTACTGGTATCTAATATGTCTTTGATTTGTTTCTAGGAAGACCCACCATTTCTCCTCGACCCTCCTCCTAAAGCAGCTGTGAAGGAGAGCTTGGTTGACCCTGAGTATGAAGAAAAAAGAGTGAGTTTTCATTACACTTTAAATGCACACTGTTAATGTAGTGCTGACAGGTTTTTAAAGGGGTCATGTTTTTTTTTAATTTTGTATTTTGTATTTTATTCATGTATTATTTTAATATGTTCCTAGAGGTTTACTTATAATGCTAATAAAGTTTTTTGCACAATAAAACCCCAAATAAATATGTGAAAAATTATTATTTTCAAACCCTCATTCTGCCCCTGAAACAGCCTGTTTTTAAGGGACGGGTCCTTTAAGGCTTCTTAGTAATTGGCCACTGTTATGACTGGCTAACGCCATTGCATAGGAAACAATGTCAACGCCACCCTTGCTATTGCATGTTAACTTTGACAACATGATCAAAAATAAAATGGTAATTTCCAGACAAAGCATTATGAAATCATTTACTTACAGTTTGTGATACAGCTGCAGTCAAATCTAGTACCGCTTCATCTTTCAACAAATGTTTCTTTGTCAACTTTTTGTAAAACCGTGCCTCGATTACAAAACAACATGCTCTGAAGTCCGAACAATCCTCAGACATAATCTGGGATACCATTAAAAATAAACTGCAAACAAACAAATTTAATTTTTCATGTCATGACGTCTTTAAGTACATTGAGGTGTTTGTCAGTGTTAACCACAAGTAAGAGTGAGGTTTGTAGTACCAACCCTCAAGACCAAACAGAGACGAAGGTGAAACCAGCCAGATGAAGGAATGTACTAGATTTTTAGGTCACAACTAGCAGAATACAAATAATGTAAAATCAATCTTTTTTTTATCTATCTCATACAATTAAATGTGGAAAAAATCATGAAAATCCTAATTTACTCAAACATCTTTGTCTCTCCCTTGGCTATAGAAAACAGACCGTGCAAACAGATTCGAGTTCCTGCTGAAGCAGACTGAGCTGTTCGCTCATTTCATTCAGCCTGCCAGTCAAAAATCCCCCACCTCACCTCTGAAGGTGAAGGTGGGGAGACCTCGAATCAAACAGGATGAGAAACAGAACCTGCTGTCTGTCGGAGAGTGAGTCAGACACACATACACAGACATGCATTGCTCACACATTCAGATGCATGAGGTTAGCAATTATTTCCAAAGCTCTTGGTCAGGCATGTGTCGTCATGGTGATTTGGTTTGATTCATTTCTGGCCCTTGTTCGTGTGTTTCAGTAACCGCCATCGTCGAACAGAGCAGGAGGAGGATGAGGAACTCTTATCTGAGAGCAGGAAGGCAGCTAATGTTCTTGTTCGTTTTGAGGAGTCACCATCATGTATGAATCAATGTTTTTAACAGTCAGTCTGTTTCTGTTCATTAATGAGTCTCACACTGTTTTAAATATTAATTACTATTTGGGTACTTTAATATATTGGTTATTTAAAAACCAAAAGACTGATTATTAACTCACTCTCATGTCATTCCACGCGCATATGCTGCTATTTTTTCCATGAAATACAGATCTCGAAAAGCCTTTTAATATTGTGCAAGTTATTTGACATGACGTTTAGTTACTAGACAAACAAGAATTACTGTCGTTAGGTGTTGCATTAAAACAAACAAACCAAAAAATTTTAATAATGACATGATTTTGGCCTGTTCCCTGCATAAAGCAAGAATGTAGCACACAAGTAGATTTCACATTGCATCATTATTATTTTTCTCATTTTCTTTGGAACTTTATGGCATGTTTTCTTACTTTATAGCCTCTTTGCGCTTTTGCATGTTTGGAAACAACGGTTCTTTTTTTGCAGTTTTGAAATTACACATTGCACCTTTAATAACACACATGATGACAACAAATTCACCAAAAAACTGTGATAACAAGCTTTTCAGTACAACAGACACCTATAGTGATGTATAACATTTTTAACATTTAAAGGGATAGTTCACCCAAAAATGAAAATTGCCCCATTATTTACTCACCCTTAAGCCATCCTAGGTGTATATGACTTTCTTCTTTTAAACAAGGACAGTCAGAGTAACGTAAAAATTTCCTGGCTCTCCCAACCTTTATAATAGCAGTGAATGGCTGTTGAGCTTTTGAAGTCCAATAAAGTGCATCCATCCATCATAAAAAGTACTCCACATGACTCCGAGGGGTAATAAAGGCCTTCTGTAGGAAAACAATGTGTTTTTGTAAGAAAGATATGCATGTTTAAAACTTTATAAACTGTGATCTTTAGCTTCCACTAACTGTTGTATGTGCGTTCACAAGAGAGTGGCGTTCCAGTGGATGATGTGGGACGTAGGTGTAGTGTAAGCTCTGGTGAAAATATGCTATTATTTTTGTTTACACCAAAGTAGGGTTGTCAACAGGTACAGGATTCGGTACTTTCAGTACTGAAATTTTAAAAACGTCCATTTCCCGTTCACATTTGAGCACTGTTGAGCTGATTTTTAAACATCGCTGATTGGCAATAGTGTTCACACGCTCAACAGACATGACTGTGTGTCAGCGGATCCCTAATACATCTGCATATAGATGGATCCGCTGACAGACGCGGCTTTCAAACGCTCCCGTTGTGCTTATGTGCTTATGTGTGAACGCTTGGTGAGGAGCGTGAAGCGCTTATCATTGTAGCCAATCACAGTCATGTCTGTTGAGCGCGTGAACACTATGGCCGATCAGCAATGTTTAAAAATCGGCTCAACAGCGCACAAATGTGAGCGGGAAATGGACGTTTTTACAATTTCAGTACCGAAAGTACTGAACCCGGTACCTTTTGACAACTCTACACCAAAGCAAAACCAGTCTCCTCTTGGCTTATTCTGAAATGCTCTGACATTTTTATTTACAACTCCTCGTTTTGTACTTCTAATTCATGACAGGTGTTTTTTTTTGCTGCATCTTGCATCATCCGCTGGAGTGTCGCTGTCTCGTGTATATGTGACATAGACGACAGTTAGCGGAGGCTAGAGATTACAGTTTAAAAAGTTTTAAATATGAATATTTTTCTTACAAAAACACATCGATTTGCTTCAGAAGGCCTTTGGTGAGCACTATTTATGGCATTACAAAGCTTGGAAGAGCCAGGACATTTTTTAATATAGCTGATTGTATTTGTCTGAATAAAAATAAAAGTCATATACACCTAGGATAACTTGAGAGTGAGTAAATCAAGGGGTAATTTTCATTTTTAATTAAGCACCTCTTCCAGTACTATATTCCTTGAGATGGTTTATTATAGTTCACTCATCTGTGATTAGATGTAATGCTCACTGATTATTATTTTTTGATTCATTGACAGATGTTAAGAATGGAGCTTTGAGAGATTATCAAATCCGAGGCCTAAACTGGATGATTTCTCTGTATGAGAACGGCATCAATGGCATCCTGGCTGATGAGATGGTAAAAACCCAAATCTGTCTCTTTGTAATGTTTTAAAATAAAGCTCAACACATTGAAATATAGCATATTTCTAGTGGGAGGTCTACTTAAGAGCAACTATATGATTTAGTTTTTAGTTGAACGCCTACATTTTCAGAAATAGTCTGAAAATGCGTCATTGCGGAACCACACAGATTCATGACAATGAAAATACGGCTCCGACATCTTTCAGTAAGACTGTGATTTTTCTGGGTCTGTCTGTTGATGTCATAGACTGTGACTCACTGGATTTCTGTGTTCTGATTGGTTCAGGGTCTGGGTAAGACCCTGCAGACAATCGCGTTGCTAGGCTACCTGAAGCACTACAGGAACATTCCCGGCCCCCACATGGTCCTAGTGCCCAAATCTACTCTGCATAACTGGATGAATGAATTCAAGCGCTGGGTGCCCACTTTGAAGGCCGTCTGTCTCATTGGGGATAAAGATGAAAGAGTAAGGCTGCTCAAGTCCTTTTTTCTTGTGCTTTAATTTGTTCTTTTCCCTTTCTACCAACTTACATCCTGCCAGCAGGTTCTTCAAAATGCTTGTGTAATAATTAATCAGTTCTAATGAGTAAGTGCATGGTTTTAGGCAGCGTTCATACGTGACGTGATGATGCCCGGCGAATGGGACGTGTGCGTGACATCATACGAGATGGTGATTCGGGAGAAGTCCGTCTTTAAGAAGTTTAACTGGCGCTATCTGGTTATCGACGAGGCCCATCGCATCAAAAACGAGAAATCAAAGGTATTTGAATCCAGACAAACAACTGATGAGAACCAATTCATGCAAGAGTGGCTAAAAAGCAGAGCAATATGTCTCATAACACTTCTGAGATTATTTAATGATCTGATACAGAGGAAAAAGACTTCAGAGTCATCTTTCTTCTTTTTTTCCTTCTTGCTGTCTCTGTCTCTTTTATCTCCGGCTCACAGTTGTCAGAGATTGTGCGTGAGTTTAAGACGACCAATCGTCTGTTGTTGACTGGTACCCCACTGCAGAATAATCTACATGAGCTCTGGTCGCTTTTGAACTTTCTGCTGCCTGATGTGTTCAACTCTGCCAGTGTGAGTCATACTTTTTTAAATATCGCAGCCTGTCTTATCTCCTCCCACACGTTATGTTGCTGGGTCTGTCACAGTTGTGTTGGAAGTTTGTATACAAATGTGTTGTGTGTTTAAAGAAGTCGTCACTTTAGATTATAAAACAAAGTTTTATAAAAAAAAAAATTCTTCAGAGCCAAAATTCAGGCCAGTAATATATACACATTTTTAAGAAATAAATACTTTTATTCAGCAGGGATGCTGTAAATTGATCAAAAGTGACAGTAAAGATGCACAATATTGGATTTTTGGATATTTTTCAACTCATTTTGCCCGATGGCCAGTAGCCAATGCTGATAACGATATATTTCCTTTTGCTTGGAAACAACACCAAGTTTCTCCTGTGCAGAAATTATAAGCAAATTATTTTTCATTTTGGTTAGTTTTTTACAAGAACATATTTGTTAGAATAAAAAAACAGTAGTGAAGTTCTTTTATAATGACAGTACATTGAAACTATAAATAAACTAAATATCAGTATAGTAACCCTAACGTTTTATTTTAAGATTTAACATTTGTCTAAAGCAAAAGCTTTTAGATCTCATAATTTGTTTTAAAAATGAAACATTAAAATGTTTTTTTTTTTATGTAAGCTATAGCTTCTGATCTTTATATCAAAACATACTCATGGTTTTATGACATCAATCACTGTTTTATTTAATCAGAAACACTGTATAAATGTTATTAGTGTATTTTACTTTTTATTTTATTAGAAGCAGGCCAACAGCGCCCCCTACGGAATTAAAACTCCTTACTGAACGTGCAATGTAGGACTCAGGGGAGGCTGCTGTTGCTGCCACTGCACATGCTATTAGTGTTTACTCTGTTACATATAATTACTATCACACCAAACATGTCATTCTGTACTTGCATTCTTAGATTAAATGCAATTTAAATTCCTCTTATCAGCAAGACACATCTGCATAATTTGGCCGATGCCGATATTTATGATATCAATTCTGATATCGGTCAGATAATATTGTGCATTTCTAGTTTTCACACAAATAATAAGCCCCGCCGATATTTATGATATCAATTTTGCTATCGGTCCGATAATATTTTGCATTTCTAGTTTTCACACAGATATTAAGCCCCACCACTCTTTTCAACTATTATGATAATAAGACATTTTTCACAAGGACCAAATCAGCATATCAGAATGATTTCTGATTGATCTTGTGACCCTAAAAAAACTGAAGAAATGCCAGAAAAATGTAAAATTATATTTTAAGTTAGTGTATATAACATATACATCATAGTCTAAGAGGCACAGCTTTGATTGTAACTTGATCGCAACAGGTCCCAAGAGAAAAATGGATTAATAAACATAGAATTTAATTTCTTAATGAAAACATAAAAATGGAAAAAATGCTTTTATAAAGGTTAGGTTTAGTGGTAGAGGACAAATTTTTTTTACTAGCTCACTATAAAGACAGTAGATGTCAATTCTATGCTACTACTGTTAAAAAAATATCTGTGTGTGTTTCCAAAATTTCAGGATTTTGATTCGTGGTTTGACACAAATAACTGTCTGGGTGACCAGAAGCTGGTTGAAAGACTTCATGCAGTGAGTCTGACTCCTTCTTTGGAGGATATTTTTAGTATTGTTCAGCAATGAACTACTTGTTGTTGTTGCTGATGATTGGGACACTCAGGCTATTGAGTGGTTGTTTTCAGGTTCTGCGTCCATTCCTGCTGCGTCGTATCAAAGCGGAGGTGGAGAAAAGTCTTCCTCCTAAGAAAGAGGTGAAGATTTACCTGGGGCTCAGTAAAATGCAGAGAGAATGGTAAGTTCTCATACGCACAATTTCCTTAAAAACAAAAATGAATTAAAGTGATAAAACATAAAGCACACTTTCAGATACTAGATCACAGTCGTATAGTACTTAACCACATTTAAAGTCAAGTGTAAATTTACTAGATGAATTGTAATGCATCACTGAAGCAACATTAAGTGGGCAGGGACAGCTTCTGACCACATCGGATGAAGATGTAAATGCTCATGTGGTTTTGTTATTTGCATGAGATTAAAGGTGACATCAGATGCCCACAAGTTGGTTTAATTTTTTAGGGTCTTCATGAAATGTCTGCAACAATGCTTTGGTTTAAATTCCTTATTGTTCATGTAAAACAACACTCTTTTTACCTTGTCAAAAAGAGCTCTGTTTTAGGGTTGCACGATAAATCACATTGTCATGCGCATCTCTTCAGTAAAGCCGTCAGTAAATCTCCGTCACGTGCTTTCAGATGGAGCTGCATTTAATAAACAGAGCCGTAGTTTGCTGACAGTATCACGTTCATAATCGAATGAGATTCATCTGCAATTGTGAATGCGATATTGCGTAGCTTGTCAGTGATCCACGGCTCTGTGTATTAAATGCCGCTCCATCTGAAAGCATGTGATGGAGATTTACTACTAATCGCAGAACCGGCTTTACTGACGAGATGCGCATGACAGTCGCATGCGATTTATTGTGCAGCCCTACTTTGTTCACAGCGACCTGTGTCATTGCATGTCCTTTTAAATGATAATGAGGTACTGCTCACTCCCCCCCTCTCTTTTGGTTTTTGTGTATTTGTTGATGCGTTACCATCAAAAACAAAATGAATCCACTGAGTCCTTGGTCGCTTTGACGTTAAAATAACATGAAGATATTCACTTAATCATCCTAAAAAGCCCCCGCATTGCTTACAAGACATTGTTGTCGCTACAGCTGCTGAAACACTGAAAAAATTCGAACTGCATACAACTGGCAGAGGACGATTGGGGGCGTGGCCTAAGCAGTACGACATCATACTGCTCAGAAAATCAAAACGGCTTGATAATTGAGATTTTTAGGTTTTTTGGGGATTAAAAAAAAGAAGTGAATAGACTTTTATAATTGTAGGGTGTTTGTGTGCACACACTACTATGATGATTTATATGCAAACTCCACATAAAAGCGAATTTTGCATCTGATATCCCCTTTAAGACTGTAAATATTAACAGATTGTGATGCAAAGTATCTAAAACTTTGATGGCCTGAGTCGTACAATTTTCGTCATTCTCATTTTTTCCATCAGTAAAATATTGAGTCATTAATCTTTAATGTGACACTGATATCACAAGAACTTGTGTGGTAAAAACCCTTTTTAGTTTTACCAAGGGTTGTGTCTTTTTATTCTGTTCTCATCATGTAAAAAAGACAAAAAAGAGGCTGGGATCTTGCGTTCGGGTCAGTCAGTTTAACGATCTATATCATTATTCTGCAGAACTAGAATGGGATCTCTTATTTCTTTTCGCAAATCATCTTTCACATCTCTCTTCATTTTTCACGGGGGCGCTTTAAAACTTGCCATATGGTTTGATAAACACTTTGGGTGATTATTTATAGTGTTGTGTGTGCTGCGTACTGGTGAAATCAAAATATACTGTAAACAAAAACACTGTTGCTTATCAGCCAGATTTTTAATCATTTTAACTCATCTCATCAGTGGGTTGTCTGAATGACTTCAGTATAAGACATCCCTGTATAATTAGACTAGTTTATGGTAATAACTGCTTACTAGACGCGTTTCTTACAAGGTTGCTTATCTCAGTCATGACAGATAATTATAAAAGATAAATAACTAAAGCAGAGGCCTAAGGATTATGCTTTTTTTTTACTGCAAGCAATTTATCCAACAGTAACCTTGAAATGTATTGAAGGCAGTGGATTTGTTTGTACAGCGCTGCTTTGATTGATGTGGTTGTGGTGCTTTATACTGTAGATGAATTTAGTGATGTAACTTCTCAAAGAGGGTTAACTGTTCCTCTCCGAGAAGCCACATTTTTAAATCTGTTAATGTACCATTGGTAAAAATATAAAAAAAACATCTAGATTAACTCACTAGTCAACCATTTAGTCGGCTGTTGGGAGACTTATCAACCATCCTGCCCAGTTGCTATTATAGAGAAGTACTTGGCAATGAAAACAACAAGCACTAGATGCAAAAATCAATTAAAAACAATTAGCAGTTATTATCATGTTGGAATAATAAATAATCACACACTAACACAGTGTTTGTTTCCTTGATTAAACCAGGTACACACGTATCCTGATGAAGGATATTGACATTCTGAACTCTGCCGGAAAGATGGATAAGATGCGGCTTTTGAATATTCTGATGCAGCTGCGGAAATGCTGCAACCATCCGTACCTGTTTGACGGGGCGGAGCCTGGTCCCCCGTACACCACAGACACACACTTAGCCACCAACAGCGGCAAGATGGTTGTACTGGATAAACTCCTGCCTAAAGTGCAAGAGCAAGGTAAGCAGTGTGTGTGTATTTACTAACTTTTAATTGGCAGATATTTTGTCATGTTTTTGGTTAGAATGCAGATGAAGTTTTGTCATGTGCTTGTGCGTGCAGGATCCAGAGTGTTAATATTCAGCCAGATGACACGTATGTTGGATATTCTGGAAGATTATTGCATGTGGAGAGGGTTTGAGTACTGCAGATTGGATGGGAATACACCTCATGAGGCCAGAGAGGTACACAAATGCACACTTAACCACACACATACATACATACATTAAAGGGATAGTTCAGCCAAAAATGAAAATTCTGTCATTAATTACTCACCCTCACGTCGTTCCAAACCTGTAAGATCTTCGTTCATCTTCAGAACACAAATTAAGATATTTTTGATGAAATCCAAGAGCTTTCTGACCCTGCAACAGCATCGCAGCTGATATGTTCAAGGCCCAGAAGGGTAGTAAGGACATTGTTAAAATAGTCCATGTGACATCAGTGGTTCGACTGTAATGTTATGAAGTTACAAGAAAACCTTTTGTGCACAAAGAAAACCAAAATAACTTTATCCAACAATTTCTTCTCTTTGAAGGCGTATCAGCCTTCGATGCACATTCACGAGTGTATCATGACGCATGCGTGTGGTGCTGCTGATGCAGGAGCCAGCAGTCAGTTATTAAGACACATATTATGAGTTTTGTCAGTAGCAAAAAATAAAAGGATGAATAAATGAATAGTAATATTACTAAAATATATTTATTTGCTTGTTTAACATTTATAATAGAATTAAAAAAAAAAAAAGCTAGTTTAAGAATTATTATGTATAGTCATATTGAATGAGCTATATAGGACCTAAAAAATTATATAGTTTTTCCCTTTCTATAGTATTGTCTTTATTCTACCTGTGATTTTTAAAAAAAAAATGTTTAGGGCTGTCAGTCGATTAAATATTTTTACTCTAATTAATTATATGATGTTTCGATTAATTAATCTAATTAATTGCAAAATAAATTTGACTGTGAAATACCCACAAAATTTTTCTGTTAAATGAGAAAGTACTCAGTGGGCATTACAAATTGTAGCTTTAAAAATAAATATTTTGTTTGATTCAACATCGTATCGCTTATCATGTGATAAAAATGTGAGACAAAAACACACACAGGGGCATTTTTGCACAAATACTTTGAATTTTAGGGCATAAGTGCATTAATGGAGTTGTTGCCCTGCATCATATTTGTCAACAGTCAACTATATGAAATGTAAGATGATGTACAGTTCTGGGGGCGGAGCCAGCGCGTTAACTGCGTTAAAATATTTTAATTGCATTTTTTTTATTTTTTATTAATTAACACGTTAAACTGAGAGCCCTACTTTTTTTTATTTATTTGATATAAACCTGCAAAAGATTTGCTTTTCCATCTACCAAAATATTTATTTCTCTAAAGAACTAAAGGTATTGTTTATGGTCTGGTAAGAGAAACCAGAACTGCTCTTGTTAAAGGAGAAGTCCACTTCCTGAACAACAATTTACAGATAATTTACTCACCCCCTTGGCATTCAAGATGTTCATGTCTTTCTGTCTTCAGTCGTAAAGAAATTATGGATTTTGAGGAAAACATTTCAGGATTTTTCTTCATATAATGGACTTCAATTGTGCCCCCGATTTTGAACTTCCAAAATGTAGTTTAAATTAATTCATTGTTTACCTGGGTCTTTACTCTATGATTAGCTCACTTCACCTCTTATCTGACAAGTTTTTGGGTTTGAGTCATTCGTTCATCACGTGACAGCCCCATAAGATGAACGAATGACTCGAAAAACCAGAAGACTTGAAACAGGTGAACTAATTCCAGTACAGAACCTAATACGATGTTGCACATGTGCGACTGAACGAATCACTCCCCGAGACGACTCGTTCTTCCCGAGTCACATTAAAGATCCGTTCAAAATGAACAAATCATTCAAGAACGCACATCCCAGAGTCTGTGCTACACGAGCTTTTGTGCTTAAAAAGTATACAAATTTCGCTAGATAAGACCCTTCTTCCTTGGCTGGGATCATTTAGTGCCCTTTGAAGCTGCATTTAAACTGCATTTTGGAAGTTCAAAATCAGGGGCACAGTTGAAGTCCATTATATAAAGAAAAATCCTCAAATGTTTCCCTCAAAAACCGTAATTTCTTTACGACTGAAGACAGAAAGACATGAACATCTTGAATGACAAGGAGGTGAGTAAATTATTCATAAATTGTTGTTCTGGAAGTGGACTTTAAATCACCATTCCCCTCTCTAAATACCAAGAGGTATAAAGGAATGATTCATCAGGAGGAAGAAAGGAAATCAACAGGCTTTATAAAATTATGAGACGCGTACAGATACTTCATGTGGAATCTCAGCAGAGTGTATATAAAGACACTGATTAACCAACCTGGTAGTCATGGAAACCGCTGATCAGTTTCTGGGGAGAATTTAAACTCTGTGGTTACATGGGGATGTTAGTCACACTCATAAGATAAGAATATTCTTGCAATTACTAGAAATTAAAAGTGTTAGTTTCTTCTTGTATTGTTTTATTTTCATATTTGCCTGTTTTCTAATAGTTTTAGTGAACTTCATTTAAATATTGTGTGGAATAAGAATGTATTTGATTTCATTCATTATGTCTGTGTAAATATGTTGTGCATGTAAATTGCATTAAGTACGTGTATATCGACCACTGACCACCCTGATCGACTGCTAATAAGTAGACCATATGAATTATAGTTAAGTGGTTCAAATACATAATTTCTGTCTTTCTCTAAATTGCTGTCCTTGTCTTTTCCTGTCCTTCTATATCTGTTGTTGTGCATTAGCAAGCCATAGAAGCTTTTAATGCCCCGAACAGCAGTAAATTTATCTTCATGCTGAGCACACGGGCAGGTGGGCTGGGGATTAATTTGGCTACAGCTGACGTAGTGATTCTCTACGACTCAGACTGGAACCCACAGGTGGACCTGCAGGCCATGGTGAGCAACACAGCACACACACAAAACTACAAAATCAAGATCACTAAACTTTATGATTGTCAGCCTCAGAGAGATGCTAGCTTTCTTTATGACGCTTGTTTTAAATGGTTGTTGTTGTGCCGTCTACTGTATTTTAGGACCGTGCTCACCGTATCGGACAGAGGAAACCAGTAAAAGTGTTCAGGTTGATCACAGACAACACAGTGGAGGAGAGAATTGTGGAGAGAGCAGAGATGAAACTACGCCTTGACTCCATAGTCATCCAGCAGGGTATGAACACGCTAGAAATAAAAGAGTTCCTGCAAAGAAAAAAAGACGATTCCTTACGGTTCAGTTCTCATGTCTAATGACACCTCTAAAAATATAAATATTAAACGGTATGAATTTTAAGGCGTCCATGTTCCAGAAGTAATTACAGTAATTCTCGCTCTCTGAATGGCTGTACTGACAGAGAGGAAATGGGTTTAACAGTCAATTAAACAAAAAAACTCAAACTTCGTATTGCAAATGTGTAATTAAAAGTAATTTGCATTACTTAAAGTAAACAAAACCCTAAAGATGGTTTGCAAATTGCAGATGCTAATAGATTTCTCACTGGAGCAGTGTTTGAGCTTGGATGATCTTGAAACCTCATGGTATTTACTAGTGATCATTGTGTCACAATAATAGACACACGAGGCCCTATTTTAATCATCTAAGCCAGGGATGGGCAACTTCGGTCCTGGAGGGCCAATGCCCTACAGAGTTTAGCTCCAACTCTAATCAAACACACCTGTCTGTAGCTTTCTAGTGATCTTGAAGACATTGATTAGCTTGTTCAGGTGTGTTTGATTAGGGTTGAAGCTAAACTCTGCGGGACAGTGGCCCTCCAGGACACCGATCTAAATGCACTGACTGAAGCTCATGGCGCAGGTGCAGTTAGGGCGTGTCCAAATCCATTTATTTTGATAGTTTAATGACGGAAAAAACGGCCAGGCACATGGTCCAAAAGAGATTTACCTATTCTCTTAAAGGAGAAGTCCACTTCCAGAACAAAAATGTACAGATAATGTACTCACCCCCTTGTCATCCAAGATGTTCATGTCTTTCTTTCTTCAGCCGCGAAGAAGTTATGTTTTTTGAGGAAAACATTTGAGGATTTTTCTCCATATAATGGACTGCTATGGTGCCCCGAGTTTGAACTTCCAAAATGCAGTTTAAATGCGGCTTCAAACGATCCCAAATGTGGTTGTAAACGATCCCAGCCAAAAAAAGAAGGGTCTTATCTAGCAAAACGATCGGTTATTTTCATTTAAAAAATACAATTTAAATACCTTTTAATCATCCTACATCGCTGCAGAAGTACTGACCTTTGTTAAAGAAGTGTCTGTCTTTGCAAAGTGAACATGCAAAGAAGATCAAACACTCTTAACAAAAAAGGTAAAACAGCGATATAGGATGATTCTTAAGTTGAGGGAGAACATGAGTTGGGAGTTTTTCGACATACCCTAACTGTCATGAACCGGAAAAAAACAGAGTTGAGGCAGAGAAAGTGAAGACGACTGCTGAAATGTTTTCGTCAAAAAACAACATTTCTTTACATCTTGGATGACAATGGGATGAGTACATTATCTGTAAATTTTTGTTCTGAAAGTGAACTTCTCCTTTAATGAGTCATAGGTGTGTTTTGGGCGTAACATACAATAAACCAATCAGTGTCTCATCGTCCATTCTATTTAAAAGCCAGTTGTGCTTGCAACATGGCGAATTCGCTATTTACATGCCGGAATATGCAAAAGCAAAGACTCAACGCTTCTCCTGAGAGGAAACGGGACAGATTTTCTTTATGTACACAGTAATGATCTTTTACATTGTAATCCTTTCGTTTTTAATATTTGGCATGTTCGTGTGCTGCTGCGCATCCCTGTGTGTGTAATAAGCAGAGTTTATGCACATTGTGCACCTGCCTATAGGCGCATATTACAAACGCGCCCTTTAAATAAATTAAAAAAACACTGCGGCACTTGACTTTAGACCAGGTTTTAGTTGGTCAGTGGCGCAATTGTTTTCAGTTGCCTCAAAATAGCAACGGATGAACAATGGGCCTGAACACAGTTCGTTTCCAGACAGCACACCCATGGGCGAACAGATGGGCGCAAGTGCATTTGTAACCTAAACAACATGGCGCTGAATGTGAAAATGATAACGGTGTCTGGCTGAAACTATCAAAAAACACTTGCGTTGCGCCTAGCGAGGCATTGCACCAGGTGTATGCTAGGGCCCAGTGTGTCTTTGACAGTGATAGTGGTACTATTCATATACACTGCTGTTCAAAAGTTTTTAGTTGGAATTTAAAAGGTTGTTGCATTAAAGGAATAGTTCACCCAAAAATGAAAATTACCCCATCACTTACTTACCCTCAAGCCATCCTGGGTGTATTTGACTTTTTTCTTTCAGACAAATATAGTCAAAATTGTATTGAAAATGTCCTGGCTTTTCCAAGCTTTACAATGGTGGTGAATGGGATTTAAGATTTTGAAGTCCAATAAAATGCATCCATCCATCATAAAAAGGCCTTCTGATACAAATGGATGTGTTTTTGTAAGAAAAATATCCATATTTAACACTTCATGAACCTTAATCTCAGGCTTCCACTAACTGTCGTACACAAATTCACTAGAGAGTGGCGTTCCAGTGTGAGATGTAGGTGAGAATATGCTAGTCACACATGAACCATGTTTTGTTTACAGTGAAGGAAAACCAGTCTTATATTGAAATCCTCTGTCATTTTTCTTTACAAATCCTTGTTTTGTACTTCTAATTCATGACCAGTGTTTTGTTTTGATCTCCCCACATTCTGTGTTCGCCTATGTCATATTTCAAACGCTGAAATGCCACTCTCTCGTGAACACGCTTACAACAGTTAGCGGAAGCTAAAATATGAATATTTTTCTTACAAAAATGCATCGATGGATGGATTTTGATGGATGCACTTTATTTTGCTTCAAAATCTCAACACCCATTCAGCTTGGCAGAGCCAGGACATTTTTAAATATAGCTCCGATTGTATTCGTCTAAAAGTAGAAAGTCATATAAACCTAGGATGGCTTGAGGGTGAGTAAATAATGGGGTAATTTTTATTTTTGGGTGAACTATCCCTTTAACAACTAACTGCAGTGTTCAAAATAGGTCAGTAGTGTATGTACTTGCCTAACCAATATAGGTACAAACTGAACTGTGGGAAAAAAAGGAGGTTAAGTGGTTATTTGTGCTCTTACAGGACGGCTGATTGACCAGCAGAATAAACTTGGAAAGGACGAAATGCTACAAATGATTCGACATGGAGCAACACACGTGTTTGCCTCTAAAGACAGTGAACTAACAGATGAGGACATTGACAGCATTTTGGAAAGAGGTGCCAAGAAGGTGAATGGACACAAACAAATTAGACTCTATGAAGTTGGTTAAATTTACTGGTAAATTTCATAATGGCTTCAGGTCCAAATTCCGAAAGCTTTCATATTCAAGCTTGGATGAATAAAACCCATCAGATTTCCTTCACATTATGAGAATTTTCCACTCTTACACTCCGGTTGATTCTATATAACCCTGTTGAACTCTCTTTGATGGCTGTTTTCCCTCTCAGACGGCGGAGATGAACGAACGCTTGAAGAAACTCGGCGAGAGCTCGCTGAGGAACTTCACCATGGACACGGGTGGCACCGAGACCAGCCTTTACAACTTTGAGGGAGAAGATTACAGAGAGAAACAAAAAGTTAGTATCTGTGTGGAGGTTTACCGGGTGGGAATCGATTCATACTCACATATAATGCGGCTCCAAGGTGCATCTGAGTCTATCAGTGTGCTTTTGGCAGCTATTAAAGCTTTGCGCTTTTATGTCACAGACTGTGAGAGTTTATGTGAAGCTGAAAGTGTATGTGTATGCTAAAGTATTCTGTGTGTTGTGCAGCTAAGTTTGATCGAATGGATCGAGCCTCCTAAGAGAGAAAGGAAGGCCAATTATGCTGTAGATGCTTACTTCAGAGAAGCACTGCGAGTCAGCGAACCAAGAGCCCCGAAGGTAACACACGTGCAAGGTTTAGACACTCTGAAATGATTTTTTTTGTCAGTGCTAGTCATGACTGCATACTCTAATGCAAGTACAGTGTACACAACCCTACAACACAATAAATAATGCACTCAGATCACTGTTCTTATCAGGCTGACAGCTGCACTGGAGTCAGTGAGTTGAAGTAAATGTAGAAGTAACTCAACTGAAGGGCGCTGTATCATCATGTATTGTAGGGACGTAATGGATAAAGAGTCGACACAAAGGTTGCAGGTTCAAACGCTGACTCAGAAAATGACCTCATGAACTGGATGCTCTTGTTCTGTCTGTCCTGTCACTGCGCTGCCCTTGAGAGAGACACTTAACTCTAGATTGCTCCTGCGGGACATTTTGTTTGAATAGTGCACTGTAAGTCATAAAAAAACATCAATAAGGATAAAAGCGGTAGTAAATGCAGTGTTCTGCTTTGTGTTGTATGGGAAAATTACACCTTTCATGCAGCTTCTTAATATCTATAGTAGTTTTAATTAAAAGTTGTGCACATAAGTGGTACGCAGGTCTGCATGCACGACCAAATAAGAAATGCACTTTGTAAATAAGTTCAGAGCATGCATTTGCATGCAGACATGGTTGACAGGTGTTAATGCACAGTTACCATTTTAGATCGACAAACTGTAATATTGTAAAACTGTAACTGTAAGATTTCTATTGGAACTGTAAGCTTAATTCTAGGCTATTTGGCGTCTTTAAAGAACAAAGCAAAAATTTGACATTTCATTCACTGACACTCTTTACACGGTAGCACGAAACCCAGCAGCGCAAATACCTACTTGCCGGCAACCCGCCAAAATGATGAAAATTCAAATAAAAAAGTAAATATGATTTTATTTTTACGTTTACTATAAAATAATTGTATTTTTATATACTACTCCCCTTTTTTAAAAACTGTAATAGTATTACCACAATTTTGTTTATTATTTTCCTTTTTTAAAAAAAAAACTAAATAAATAAAGCCCAATTATATTATTATCACTATTGTTAGTTAATGTGTTTAGAGTTATATTTAATGGGTCACACTATGTGCAGTGTACAGTATATTTTGATTTTCTGCACCTAAATTCACTATTTATGACACTATTCTATTTTATTTCTATTCTGGTCAGTACTGTTATTGTTAAGTTAAACTAAAAGTGTTAAAAATCATCTTCGTTCACTAAAATAAATCTGAAATAAAATATAAATGTTATACAAAAAGCTTTAAAAATAGAACTGTTTCTTTGGCAGCTAACTGAAATAAAATAGTTTTAAGTTGTAGTACTAAAATTAAATAAAAATAAAATAAAAATAAATTATAGCTAAATATAAACAAAAAATGACAAAAGCACAATAAAACTACTAAACTTATACTAAAATTAAAATGAAAATTGTAAAAATAGAAGTAAATTTAAAATATAAGTAAATATTATAATAGCATATAAATAGTACTAAAAGTGCACTTATTGTGGATCAGACGGTGCAACGATCATCGATAGTATTTGATCTAGATTCTAGAATGCTGGGAAAAATAACTGAAAAACCAACAACCATTGGAAATTGTGTGTTTGTATTTGCTAGGGCAGCGTAAACTGGAAAGAAAAAAAAAGATTTCTAGTAAATTTGATGGGAGATGATCGTTTATAAAGTGATAACCCTGTCAGCAAAATACTTACAGCAGGGAGCCAGTAAACCTCAATTTTAATGAATATCATTAAATTAAATTGAAAACCAAATGAGTGTTTTGATTAAAGTGAAGTGTTCACTAGATAAAGATGCATCTGCCAGGAGCATAACAAATGTTTTGTCATTATACAGTGCACATCAAGAATCACACAGATGTTTGTATGAAAATATCTACACAACAAGTGTATGTGAAGAGATCGTAAAAAGTGTGTGTGTGTGTGGATGTGACCCAGGCTCCTCGGCCTCCAAAGCAGCCCAACATCCAGGACTTTCAGTTCTTCCCACCACGTCTCTTTGAGCTGCTGGAAATGGAGATTCTTTACTACAGGAAAACCATCGGATACAAGGTGAGCACCTTTTGTATATGTCATGTTTGTATTCAGTATTTGTGTACAATCTGCTCAAGTGCTTGCTTTTGAAGCATCTGATATAAAGTGGTAAAGTGCGACTGTGTATGTGTTTATTGTAGGTTCCTCGTAATCCAGAAATCCCAAATTCAGCACAGGTGCAGAAGGAGGAACAAGCTAAGATAGACGAGGCAGAGCCCCTCTCACCTGAAGAGACAGAGGAAAAAGAGAAACTACTCACACAAGTACACATAAGTATCCTCTCTAGCACTCTCTCACACATTCATACACACTTGCATGCACTGAGTAGAGAGCACAGTGCTACAGCAGAATGCGTTTGTTTTTCCCAGGGCTTCACAAACTGGAACAAGCGTGATTTCAATCAGTTTATTAAAGCTAATGAGAAGTACGGTCGTGATGACATTGACAACATCGCCAGGGAGGTGGAAGGCAAGACGCCTGAAGAAGTCATGGAGTACTCTGGTACAGTACACACCAGTGCAACTATACAGAAGCCTAACATCTATACAGATTATACACTAGAAATGCGCAAATTACACATTTTCAAAATCCACTAGTTGGTGAGTTATTTGAACTAAATGGGCTTAAAGGGATAGTTCACCCAAAAATGAACATTCTGTCATCAATGACTCACCCTCATGTCGTTCCAAACCCGCAAGACCAACACGAATTAATGTATTTTTTATGAAATCCGAGAGCTTCTGACAGCAGCGCAACTGTCACGTTCAAGGTCCAGAAAGGTAGTATGGACATTGTTAAAATAGTCCATGTGACATCAGTGGTTCAGCTGTAATTTAATGAAGCTACAAGAATACTTTTTGTGCGCAAAGAAAACAAAAATAACGACTTAATTCTTCTCTTCCGAGTCAGTCTCTGCCACGCGTTTACACGAGTACCACGACACATGCTCTTTAAGGAACTCTGTATAATTTGTCCGGTTTCGATCAAATTAAACTTAAAAAAGGACGGAAAATATTTAAAACATTAGAAATGATGACAGCAATAATAAATGTAATATTATTTTTTTATATTTATTTATTTTATTAGAAAAACATATTACTATCTATCTTTTCTCATCTTATTCATTTCAATGCTTAATTTATAGTGCAAACTCAGCATGCTAGTTTAAGCATTTTAGAAAAGACATGGAAGCATTTAAGGAAGAAGAGGGAAGAAAATCAAAGCATGTGGTCACCATCGTGACCCATACAAATTGTATGCTATAGATATTGATAAAAAATTAACCTTCCCATTAATGTTTAATGTTTAATGTCCTATGTTTAATGAGGCTCAGAGGTGGCATGAGTGTAATCAAGTTCATAAATTCATGTTGAGATTAATGTTTTAAATGTTACATTTTGAATATAGAAATATTAAATGATTTAAATTATTGAAAAAGTACTTTACAAATTAAGCTAAAACTGCCTGTAGGTGGCAAAAAGTCACTGATTTAATTACTGAATCATTCATTCGATTGGTTCGAATGGCTGATTCATTCAGGAATAAAGCAAGTGACTGTCTTTATGAATGGGAAATTGAGTCATTGA
>JAHKKF010499713.1:0-11259 GCA_019740295.1 Labeo calbasu
TATATACACTACTGCCAGCCAAAAGTTTTTGAACAGTGTTTTTTTAAAGAAGTCTCTTCTGCTCACCAAGCCGGCATTTATTTGATCCAAAGTACAGCAAAAACAGTGCAATTTTTAAATATTTTTACTATTTAAAATAACTGATTTCTATTTTAATATATTGTAAAATGTAATTTATTCCTGTGATTTCAAAGCTGCATTTTTAGCGTCATTGCTCCAGTCACATGAGGTTTCCGAAATCATTCTAATAGTTTGATTTGCTGCTCAAAAACCTTTTCAGGTTTGTTTGATGAATAGCAAGTTCAGAAGAAATAGAACTCTTTTGTAACATAAATGTCTTTATCATCACTTTTAATAAATTTAAAGCATCCTTGCTAAATAAAAGTGTTAATTTCTAACCCCCCCCTATTTAAAATATATTTAAATAGAAAACAGTTATTTTAAATAGTACAAATATTTCAAAATTGTACTATTTTTGCAGTAGCTTGGATCAAATAAATGCAGGTTTAGTGAGCAGAAGAGACTTAAACAATAAAACAATAAAAAGCTTACTGTTCAAAAACTTTTGACTGGTAGTATAAGTACACATGTATTGAATGTGCTGTGGAGTAAAAAGAGTTTTGAATCCATTGAAAAAACAGTGTTTTTTTTATTCTTTTAATCTTGGTATTTAAGCAGCAGCCATGTGCTTTAATAAATGTTTATATAATACGAATATTTGTCAAAATAATCAACTTTTATACCAAGTCGTGCACCTCTAAATGGGTGTATAAAAAGATCTGAATGTAGATTACAGTGTGGAATCTCAAAAAAAATCCAGGTCGTGTGTGTATGTGTGTTGGCTGTCATTATCATCCCTATCTCAAGAGAATCCTTTTAATAGACTGCGGGGGGTCACTCTTTTGAAAGAGAGAGAGAGAAAGACTGAAAGACTTCTTTTCCTTTCTCATATGAGAGACATAGGCTGCTTCACTCTCTTTCTGTTCCACTCGACCCTTATTAACTTCTAATCATCCTCGTCCTTCTGTCTCAGCACTGAGGACATTGATCAGCACAAGAAACTTGACAGTGACTCTGGGGTGGGCAGTGACAATGGAGACAAACGCCTTTCTGCTACAGAGGTCAGTCTGTATGTGTGTGTGTGCCTGTTTGAGTACGGCAAAAGAGCCTGACCTTGTTTTCTATGTTCTTTGGATATTTGCATGTATTTTTAAGAGTTGCAAATTTAAAGTAAAAGCATTAGACACAGTATTGTGTTCGTTTGCTTATGGCTAGGCTGCAGTAAAGCTCCAGGAGATTAGAGATCATATACTTTAGGGACAAAGGTCTGAGAACTGGTATCTGCAGTTATCTTACTGTGGCATACAGTTTTAGTGTCACATCAGTTGTAGTTGTAATACACTTTCCTAACATTTGGATTTGACAGTATGTCAGTGGTTTGGTTTCTCTGTAGCCCCGCCTATAGTGAATTCGCATTGGTTCAAAATCCCGCTCAAAATAGCTGTATGTTAAACATTACCTATGGTCTGATAATGTTTATTGCACCATGCTGTAGAGCATTTTCACTTTCTGTGTGAACAGATAAATTACGTAACGCTGGAAAATGTATTGTGACATGCATAGACACAGTGATGATGATAGTAGTAGCAAAAATAATAATGATAAAACCAACTGTATATTATTTATATAATAAAAATTAAATATTTTTTCTCAAGAAGCTTTATTGAGTAAATGTAATAATAATAGTAATAATAATAGAACATCAATATGCATTAATATGAAGTTAAAATAAAGATACAAATCAATGCTTTTAAGCTGTAAATGATGCATGGTCACTGCCGTTTAAAAGTTTGGGATCAGTATGATTTTTTTATGTTTTTTAAATTTTCTTACGTTCATCAATACAGAAAAAATGTAATATTGTGAAATATTATTACAATGTAAAATAACGTTTTTCTATTTTAATATACATTAAAATCTACTCTGTGATCAAAGCTACATTTTCAGCATCTTCTGTGTCACGCGATCCTTCAGAAATTATTCTAATATGCTGATTTGTTATCAGAGGTGGAAACAGTTGTGGTGCTTATTATGTTTTTGGAACCTGTGATCCTTTTTTCAGGATTCTTTGAGGAATAAAAGGTAAAAAGAACATCATTTGTTTATAATAGAAACATTTTCTAATGATATACAGTACTGTGCAAACGTTTGGGGTCAGCAAATTTTTATTCGTTCTTTTTTTTGAAAGAAATTAATACTTTTATTCAGCAAGGAATAAAGTAATAGCAAAGACGAATATTATTAGAAAATATTTATATTTTGAATAAATGCTATTCTTTTTTTTTTAATCAAAAAATCCTGAAAAATGAATCACAGATTCTGAAAAATATTAAGCAGCACAACTGTTGCCAAAATTAATCATTATTATAATAAATCAGCACATTAGAATGATTTCTGAAGGATCATGTGACACTTAAAAGTAGAGTAATGGCTGATGAAAATTCACAGGAATAAATTACATTTTAAAGTATATTAAAAACCATTATTTTATACTGTAATAACATTTCACAATTTTACTGTTTTTTTGTATTTTTGATCCAAAAATGCAGCCTTGATGAGCATAAGAGACTTCTTTAAAAAAAACATTACAAGTCTTACCGATCTCAAACTTTTGAACGGCAGTGTATGTAAAAATAAATGTCAAATTAAAAGTATAATTTTTTTTTTTTATTATTAGTGTTAGTGAATAGGATAGAGTGTAGATCTGTGTCTACTAGTAAGTCTTGGCTTGATATGATTTTTTTTTCAGTGAAACATTTGTTAGACAATGTTGTAAAAAGTGTTTTAGATAATTTGTTTTTGTGTTCCAGCCATCGGATGAAGACAGTCTCAGCTTGAATGTGCCCATGACCAACATCACAGAGGAGGAGGGCTTTAACAAAGACGACTCCAGTGAACACATCAGCGCTCTGACAGGTGCTGCTCACACGCGCAAACACACCCTCACATGTGTGGACAGGATATTAAAACCCTGTAAAGGAAAACATCCTCTTACTAGGCTGACACAACATTGCAGCGATACTGTAGACGGTGCTTATGTGACCCAGGTTAAGCCCAGGGGAGGGTCCCGGTCAGGAAGTGTGGATACTGGCTGGGAAGTCAGTGTCAGCACATAAGGAGAATTAAGGGAGGAGGAGATGAAAACCGAGAACATTGCAGGAAGAAAGAAAAAATGTGTGTGCTGTACTTTAGAGTGTGTGGGTCCTTTAGTCTTTAAGCTTTCAATAAGATTTACTCGACATGTGTCTGCATGTGTGAATGAATGTGTACATGTGGGCATTTCATTCTAGGAGAACACTACAGTACTTGATCTTTAGGTTTCTGTTTGTTTTCAGTTAAAAGGAATGTTCTAGGGTTCAAATTAAGTTTAGAACAATTATGACAGTGATGTCAGTTTAGTTTTTTTTCTCTTTAAAGCAAAAATTGCATTAGAGTCACTTACATTAGTAGGTAATTATAAGCTGCTTAGATTTACTGTTAGTGTCAGTGAAAACACTTTATCATAGTCAATAAAATAACTTGTTTATATGTGTGTCCGGTAGGAGACAGAAGTTCGTCTGAGTCTCTCAAAGAGCATCTGGTCTATCGAGACTCGGCCCTCAGCTCACCGTTCGTCAACTATATCAAAGTGAGTGTGTTTGAGATTGTTCTTTTTCATGGTCTGACAGAAGTGTTTGTATTGAAAGCTGAAATTCAAGCACAATGAGGATCTGGAGGTTTTACTCCACCCAGGCTAGTTTAGATTGGATTTATGCACTTTTTCCAGTCTCGCCTTCTTACTCTCTTTCATTACGCTGTTATCTTTTTGCCACTTAAATGGTGCTGTGCAGAAGCCAGATTAAGTTGTTGTTGATTTTTAAAACTAAACTGTGCGCACATTAACCTGCCCTGAACTCTGACGTTAGCAGTTTCTGGTTTAAAACCAGCAGATTTTTGAGGCCAACTCAACGCCACATTTTCTGCTTAAATTGTGTGGATTTGTTCCAGATTGGCACTAGCACTGGCACCAGGGTACCCCATTGTCCACAACAATATTCACCCATGACTTTTCCAGTTGTTTGTAAATTAATGGATTAATAATATAAAAAAGTACATAAATAAAAAAAATATATACACTGCCGTTCAAAGGTTTGGGATCAGTGTGATTTGCAATGTTTTTTAAAGAAGTCTTTTATGCTCATCAAAAAATACAGAAAAAATCCTTAATATTGCAAAATGTTAATACAATATAAATTAAGGGTTTCTGTTTTAATATACTTTAAAATATAATTTATTCCTGTGATTCAGAGCTGACTTTTCATCAGCCATTCTTTCAGTCTTAAGTGTCACATGATCGTTCAGAAATCATTCTACTATGCTGATTTATTATGAGAATTATCCATGTTGGCAATACTTGTGCTGCCAAATATTTGTTTAGAACCTGTGATACTTTTTGCAGGATTTTTTAATGAATAAAAAGATAAAAATAACAGCATTCATTCAAAATATAAATATTTTCTAACAATATAATTTTTTGATATCACTATTTATACATTTAACACATCCTTGTTGAATAAAAGTATTTTTTTTTTTTTAATAGATAGGATAGATAGATAGGAAACATGTACTGACCCCAAACTTTTGAGGAGTAGTGTATATTGTTAGAAAAGATTTCCATTTTAAATAGCTTTTTTTTACTGGTTATTTATCAAAGAATCCTGCAAAAGTATCAGGTTCCAATAAGTAAATAAACAGCACAACTGTTTCCAACACTGATAATAAATCAGCATTTTAGAATGATTTCTGAAGGATCATGTGATTGGAGTAATGATGCTGAAAATTCGGCTTTGATCACAAGAATAAATTAGATATCATTATCATAATTTTTCACAATATTACATTTACACAATAGCTTGGCATAACTATGCACAAAAATGTGTATTTATAAATTGTATATAAATGCCTTTTTTAAAAATATTTTAATAATTTGGAATTTTCCAAGAAACCTTATTATATCCAGATGGTACTTCAAACACAAAGCATAGTTGTTTTTGGCTTATTTTAATTCTTATTTTAAATAATTCAAGTCAATTTTAGGCCTCTTTGAAAACCACTGCTCTAAATGGAAAAAAAAAGGCGTGTGAAACTTAACAGTCATTAAGGGGTTTGTTTTGTTTTTTGCTCTGAAAGATTCATGAGAAAACATCCCACTTTTTGTGGTCTGATCTGGTTTGGAACTGGTTTGATCTGTTTTCTGTTTATTTTGTTTACTTTGTACTGTTTTTCCTTTTTATTTAATGTTGGCTGTTTCCCATTATGTTGTAGTTTGAGCCCCAACTGGAGGTTTTATCTGTCTTTTTTCTTCAGTATAATATTAATCCTTTGGTCTGCTTATTCCTGCCTTTATCTACGCTATTTCCCTTCATTCCATTCTTTTCTTGTCGTATTTTTCATCTGCCTCTCTTGGCATGGCCCTTTATGTTCCAGTAACTGTTAGGTTTTCTGATAATGTCTCATTGCATCATTGGATTGGTGCAGACAATGTTTATTTGTGCATTACCAGTTCCCTTGTGAAGTAATTCTTGTCTAGCGGGACAGTGTGCTTATAAGGGAGTGTGTGTATTCCCATCTGTGTATGCGTCACCCTCTCAGACATGCGGTGGTGAATCTGGTTGATTTTAAATTCTAGCCAATTAGGCCTTTAGCCTGTAGTCACATGACAGAGTTTGCAGCTGGAGTTGATGTGTGTGTGTGTGTTTGAAGGGTCGAGGTGCTGATTTCGATGAGCCCCTCAGGATAGAGGAAGACACCAACTGGGCTTCAGAACAAACGTATGCTTATATTCAGATATTTATCACCTGGTCCTTTTCTTCCTGTTTTTTATGCCTTTATCTTTCTGTTTCTTTCTTTCTTTGAACTCTTATGTTTTTTTTTTATTTGGTATATATGTTTATATGTACCATGTTACTGGGTCCAACAGGTCAAAGGTTAATATGATCAATCAGTTAAAGGAAGCTGTGGAGATGCTACAGGATCCTAACAGGTAGGATAACAGGTGATCGCTGGGATGGGAAGATTTTTGTTGCAAAGCCACTGACTGTTAATATCAGATGCATTTCTTTGAGAACAAATGGCCTACCCCAACAGGCATTGTAGTTTCAGTAAATAAAACAATATTTGAATTTGCTGTTTTTAACCAAAGCCAGTGTTAATGATGTGTGTCTTTGCAAAATGTAAACTATGTTATTGTCCAGATCTTTAAATGCGACTATAAGGCCTGAAGATAAAAAAAACATTAACATAATGGGTTTCTTTAAAGCTGCTTTGAAACAATGTGTGTTATGAAAAATACAGTGCAAATTAAGTTGATTTGGCTTGTATTTTTATAGGGTTAACATGAACTCGGCTGATCTCTCTGGTATCAAGCTCTACCCTGTGGAAATGGTTACAGTAGATGAGTCGCTCAAGTAAGTAACAACTTCACAGTTTCACAATAGATACAAAATGCTGCTTTGCATGTTAAGGTTTTCACCAACACCCCATTCTTGTTTTTGTCTTCCTGCAGTGGCCAAGAGAGTGATGAGGGTCAGGCAACACCTAAGGTAAACCACTGGTACATGGACACATGTACAAGAGGACCTTACTGGTTCCTCTAAGCGCCCTATTTGCTTCCTTCTTTATAGTGCCGCTTTAGACTGCAGTGTTTTTTTAGAGTTCCTCTGAGATCAGTGGGCTATTGTTGAAGGGTAGATCAGTTTCTCAGTTTCCCAGGGGGATTGTGTTTCACCTATTGGACTGGTTAGGTGATATCAGTTATGTGACATCATATTTTACATAACGTTCATAATATCAAAAGTAGCTCTAGTTTTTCATTCATTCAAGAGCAGCTGCAAAAAAAAAAAACATTTCTTACACCTAAACTGCACAAAGTTAAGTTCACAGTAGACTCTCTGATTTCAAAGCACTGTTTGACTTACTGTACACAAGTTTGGGGTTGGTAAGATTGTGTATTGTTTTCGAAAGATCACAAAGGCTGCATTAATTTTGATAAAAATACAGTAAGAACAGTAATATTGTGAAAATATTTTAAAATATTTAAAATAGAGTTACATTACATTAGTCTTCAGTGTAACATGATCCTTTAGAAATCATTTGAATATGCAGGTTTGGTGCTCAAAAGAACATTTTTTATTATTATCAATGTTGAAAACAGTTGTGCTGCTTAATATTTTGTTGAAACCAAGATTCTTTGATAAAAAGAAAATTCAAAAGAACAGCATTTTTTTGAAATAGAAATCATTTGTAACATTATAAATGGCTGACTAAAGATTTTTCTGGTCAACTAGTAGTCATTTTAACGTTTTCATGTTTATTAATAAACCATATATATCATAATACCGAGCCATTAATTGTCTACATAGCCTAATAAGCACTCAAGCGCACGCAAAAATAGCTTGCCGCGAACTGGCAGATATAATAATTTTGAATATGTCTGGGAAAAACAGCAAGGAGACTGCGTTAACGTTTTATTGATAAACTAGCGCTTTCTTTGTTTTCGGCTTAAGAGATGAAGTCGGTGACACTGACTCATCATCTCCACAGTAGTGATGCGCCTGTATGCATGTTTCATACAGATTACATAATCTGAGAATATTTGTTTTCTGCTTGAATTGGTTTAAAGGTAGAGATTTAACTCTCTACAGATATATTTTTCATGTCTGTAAGGCAAGTATACACAGATTTTCGAAGTTTCGTGCTGAAGTTCACAAAGACCGAGATGACAGAAAGTGCATCATGTTTGCTTTCATTATTTTACAAAAGTGCAATGTTTCGTTGTTATTGTGAGTGCACACAAATAAACATAGAGTCTTTACAGATTGGAAAGCTGTAATACTTTTATCTGTGTGAGCAGAAATGACAGAGTATTTTAAGAGCAAGTGAGCGCACTGGCGCCTCCATCTGTCATGCAGTAAGCACGCTACTATTCAGCTTCCACACTCCACACAAACCCTTCAATAGCGCACATTTTTTTAGGTTAACACTGGATTGAGCTGCCATGTACAGTTGCTACTACATACATCTTTCAGATGAAAAGTCATATTTGAGGTTGATGAGTGATCAATGATCAATGATGAATGAGCATTTAGATGTCCTGCCCGATGTACTGTATTACCACATAGACCAGCCGTTAACGATCTGTCCAACAAAATGCCTGACTTCGGCACTTCCTGTGGGGTTTTTTCTGGGACTAAGCGACTAATAAAATTTTGGTGACCAAGCCTTTTCTCGTTGACTAACGGTTAGTCGACTATTAGGGGGCAGCCCTAGTCTTTACTGTCATTTTTGAGCAATTAAATACAAAAAATATCCTACTGACCTCAGAATTTTGAGTGGTAGTGTATGTTGTGCATTCAGTGTGGTGTGTTGTGGTAGTTTATGTTGTCAGTTGTGTATGTACTGTAGATGTCTGTGCTGTGTTGTGATCTGATTATTTGGATGATAAGAAAATATTTCCTATTGTTAGAACTGTTGTTAAATCTGTATAGCCATGCTGTGCAGTAGTTTTGGTTAGCTTTGCAGCTTGTGTGTTATAGATGCATCCAGTTAAACTCCTGGGCTGTTTTTCCAGCATGATGTGTATTGTGGTTAGTGTTGTAGTTTGATGGTCTTAAGAGCAGTGATTATCATTGAAGGCGGCTCCTGGAGAATGCTGGGAGTTCCAGAGGAAGAGACAGTACATTCTAGAACGGGCCCGGCTCGAGGCCCAGCTCGCATGTCAACAGTATGCCCTGCACATGGCACAACAGGTAATCTGACAAACTAGCCTTGTAGCCTCGTAAAAGTCAAGCGGGGACATTGTTCTAAAAAATGCAGCTGGTCCCTCAGAAATGATTCATCATTCGGTGCAAATGTGTTTGTCATTCATATGCTGTGCACTTTGTACCAAATTACCCAAACAAGCGGTTCAGATGTAGCTGCCACATATGCGCTTTTTGTTTGTGCTGTGGTGAGCTCATTCTTGTTGTAGTTGTGCTATTGTATACGTGCTGCTCATTCCCAGCAGACCCACGCTGGATCTGTTCGCAGAACTCTAAAGAAAATTCCGCAGATTTCCACCGAATTGGAATGACTGCTATTTAGAAGTTCTACATGTCCTTTGCCACCCCTGCATTTTTGTACATTAAAATCAGTGTGAATTCTTATTCTCGCAACTCATTTTACATTTGTAATTTGATGCTTTTCTAAGCAAAACAATATTCAGCAAGAAAAAAGTGGACTTTTTTATCCATCTGGAAGTGACTGAATTATCAATAATAATTTTCTTGCCCCTCATGGCATTCCAAACTGTATGGATGTCTTTGTTCTGTGGGATATTAAATAAAATATTTATAAAAATGTATTTGGCTAGCAACATATCATCTTTTATATTCTGCAGAAGAAAGCAAGCCATATGTGTTTGGAACAACATGAGGGTGAGAGAATGATGACAGAATGTAAACTAGTTTGACAAAAATATTATTTATTTGGGAAAATGTGCACTTGTGAATCATTCACAGTAACATTAGATTGTGTGGTCATCTACCACAAACAGTGAAGTAATTAGGCATAGAACTAGTTCTGGCAGGACTCACGTCTACCTATAGGAATACAACCCCTATCACTACTTCTTTATATAAGGTCCATTCAATATTACCTTATCGCTTTGCTCAGGAGTTAATTGCCCTCTTCCATCCCCAGCTCCTCCTCTCGTCCACAGTCAGAACTTGACGTTCTGATATTCCTCGTTGAGTCAAATTATGTTGTTACATTAAATTGTCATTAAGAACATTAATGATATCTGCTTTATTTATGTTGCTTCTGTTTACCCTAAGGGGGATATTGCAGCTCTTCCTGGTCTTGTCCATGCTAGGCTGCATGGATGGGCAGGGAGTTTTCGCCTAGAACAGAACCGTACCTCCAATCCAGGCTGTATGCTGATTGTCAGTCATCTTTGATCTGATCTTTGTCCTGACAGAACTTGGTTTAGCAATTTTTACCAATAAATTTAAATTCATTCTGCATAATTCTGCAAATTTTTTACCCCGGTTTGTAAATTTTTTTTTTTTAAATCAAATGTAAATTCATGTCCCAGTCACATTTTCTTAGTTAAAGGGGTCATCGGATACATCTTGTTTGAACATAAATGTGTGTTGGCAGTGTGTGTGTACACATCCACCCTATAATGATAAAAATCCACCCAGTGTTTTTTTTAATCCCTATAAATCATAACCCCCTTCTCAAATGAAGCCATTAGCATTTAAAGGGACATGCATTGAAACGGCTTGCTCTGAACAGAACAGTTTTTGACCAGGTAAAATGGGTGTTGTTTTACATTATCATTGAGAAATTTTAACTAAAGTGAGTTATAGACTTTTCATTAAGACCATATCAACTTGTGGAAAATGGGTATCTGATGACCCCTTAAAATAAACATTACTTACACTATCAGAAAAAGAAAAAAATTCTATTTTATATTTTTACGTTAACAATGTAATCAAAATTCTGTTTATTAAAACCAAGTATGAATCTCATCAAGTTAGTCTTTTTAATCATTTACATTTATTCCAAAAATAATAACTTAAGGCAGTATTTTATTTGTTAATTTATGTTCAGCTATTCTTTTTAATAGTTAAAGGGGTCATCGGATGCCCATTTTTCACAAGTTGATATGATTCTTCAGGGTCTTAATGAAAAGTCTATAATATACTTTGGCTAAAAATTCTCAATGGTTGTGTAAAACAACACCCTTTTTACCTTGCCAAAATAAGCTCTGCAAAAATCATCTCATTCTGGTCAAGGCTGCTTTAAATGCAAATGAGCTCTGCTCGCCCCGCCCCTCTCTTCTCTCTGTGAAGAGACGAGTTTACTTTAGCCGCATTTAGCCACGTTTAGCCGCTAAACTTGCTAACTAGCACATTATTAGGAACGGCGAACGCAAAGATTCATAAAAAAAACCCTTTATACTCACTTCTGCTGTAAGTGAAGCTGGATCATGAATGATTCACGCGAGCATAGACAGATATATGTAGATCGGGATGTGCATTCCCTTCACAAACAAATGTAATCCACTGCATCTTCAGCAGCTCAGATGTCAAGAGTAAATGACGACCACTATGTTCATTATTACATCCAGCAACACAACACCTCAATCGCTCAATCGGAGATATTCTTGTCTAACTT
>JAHKKF010499716.1:0-23305 GCA_019740295.1 Labeo calbasu
TGAACAAGTTCTGAAAACTGAATTTAAAGCTGAAAATGATAGACTTGCATTAAAACAGGGCATAAATGACCATGTTTGCTCTGTATTCTCAGAAATCCATGGGCACACAGTATGACTAATTAAGTCTATGAGATTATGAAGGATGAAATTCATTTGTGCATTGGTTAATCTTAGCTTGGTTAAGCACTTTATATCGTATTAAATTAATTAAACACAGCTCCTCTAACTGCTGGAAAACCTTTGATATCCTGGTGATGTGTAACTGTCAGTATGACTGTGTTGACGGGTTGATAGTGTCACTTATTTATTTATGCGTTTACTTGTGCTCCTTTTGGACGTGTTTATATGAGGAATATTCCCTGAATTATTCTGTCTGATTTAATACCAAAACATACATCTAAACACCTGCATAATATATATATATCATAGCTGCTGAGCTGCTGAGCTGCTGCACTGTAAAAAAAAAAAAAAAATTCCGTACAAAAACGGAAAAAGTACTCGTAGCTCATTACAAAACAATATCACCAATTAAATACTCAGTCAAATCAATTCATTTAACAATGTGTAAAACACCGAAAAATGCCTGTATTGTAAAAGACAGTTTACAATACAGCAACAGCAACAGACAGAATTAAAAAAAATGAACTGCTAACCCTAATACTTGCCGGTTAAAACATTTGTTTATAAATTGCTTAATTTACATTTCCAATAGTCCCCATTTGCATCTGTCATATGAGCTTGTCAGTTTTTGAACCATTTTACTTATATAATTTTACATATTTCTGCGTGAAAGAAGATACTGACAAGAAAAAATGGAGACAGGATTTGTTGTCAGAATAATCAGTTTAAACAGCTGATAAAAAACATAACAACAATCCATAAGCAATCAATATGACTCCAAAGTCGATTCCAGTTTAAATCGATGCTTCCGGCTAAAATCCATAAGTAGTTTCGTCTGAATCAGTAGAAAAATAAGCAAAGACCAAGCACCGTTTTCAAGTGAGAACAGTCCAAAACAGTTCTAAAAGTTGTGAGAGGAAAACGGGTGGATTTTTTCACTGGAGGAAGCTTTATTGTGGATTATAGACTATTTTGGCCAGAATTGACAGTTTAGGAAAAACATCTTATGGATTTGTTTCTTATAAACACGCAGCTTTTTGCTCCACAAGATGTTCATTGATGGACTGGAGTCATGTGGGTAATCTGCAGCATTCACTGCAGACGATCCCTTGCAAAACAAGTGATGTAATGCTAAATTTCTCCAAATCTGTTCCGATGAAGAAACAAACTCATCTACATCTTGGATGTCCTAAGGGTGAATGCATTTTCAGCAAATTTACATTTTTTTGGGTGAACTATTCCTTTAGCTTGCAAATTCTTTGCAGCACAAAAAGCACAATTTCTCATATGGGTGGACAGCATGTTTATTTATATGCAGTGGTCAAGTCCATTTTATTCTGTTGAAGTTGAATTTGTTGAAGTGGCTGTAATAGTATACTGAAGTGGCATGCACAATTTCTAGAGAATAGGCTGCCGACAAATTATTGACAATAGGATTGACCTAAAAAAAACATCCGGAAGGTGTGAACAGAGCAAATAAGCATAGCAGCAAGGCGAGTGATTCACCTCAAAGCAACAAAATGACAAGCAGAAACCATTCTAACTGAAGATAATACACTTCAGTGCTAAAAAAAGTAGTTCTGTCTGATGACACAGGAACAGGCTGAGAAAGGCGCCCAGACAGCTTATAGAAAATATACACTGTTCACTAATACACTCTCACAAACATATACACTTGCTCACGTAGTGAAGGAAAAAGCCAAGTAGAGCAATTTCTGACATGATTGTGATTCAGTCCTTTAAATCCTCAGCGAAAAGCAACTCAGCAGAACGCTACTGTGACTAAAAGACTTTCAAGAAGAATGAATTGAAACGCTTGTTTGCCCCTCATCTCGCCAAACTTCTCATGGTGCAAGAGAATGGAAGAAAGATGTTTTGATATGTCTTAGCAGGTAAGATATGTCTTTCAGGTCTGTTCAAAAATACAATAAAAAAACATTAAAATGTTGCAATTTTATTATTAATACTTGAAATAATTTTACAATCCAATCCACTGCATGAAAAGAGGTATATATGGACCAGTGTATACAGCTGAGGTCAAACGTTTACATACACCTTGCAGAATATGCAAAATGTTAATTATTTTACCAAAATAAAAGGTGTAATACAAAATGCATGTTATTTTTTATTTAATACTGACCTGAATAAGATATTTCACATAAAAGATGTTTACATATAGTCCACAAGAGAAAATAATATTTATTTATTTTTGTTTAGTGATAGCTGTTCATGAGTCCCTTGTTTGTCCTGAACAGTTAAACTGCCTGCTGTTCTTCAAAAAAAAAAAAAAAAATCCTTCAAGTCCCACAAATTCTTTGGATTTTCAGCATTTTTGTGTATTTGAACCCTTTCCAATAATGACTGTATGATTTTGAGATCCATCTTTTCGGGACAACTGAGAGACTCATATGCAACCATTACAGAAGGTTCAAATGCTCGCCGATGCTCACTAAAACTTTTTACAGTTGGAAGATCAGGGTAAATTTAACTTATTTTGTCTTCTGGGAAACATTTAAGTTTCTTCTGTAGCTTCTGAAGGGCAGTACTAAATGACAGAAATGTGAAATTTAGAGAAAAAAATGTACACATCTTCATTCTGTTCAAAAGTTCACACCCCGTCGTTTTTCCTTCTAAAGCATCAGTGAGCATTTGAACCTTCAATAATAGTTGCATATGAGTCCTTCAGTTGTCCTTAGTGTGAAAAGATGGATTTCAAAATCATACAGTCATTGTTGGAAAGGGTTCAAATACACAAAAATGCTGAGAAACCAAAGAATTTCTGAAGAGTAGCAGGCAGTTTAACTGTTCAAGACAAACAAGGGACTCATGAACAACTATTACTAAACAAAACAAAAAAAAAACACACATAGCTGTGGATCATTCAGGTAACAACACAGTATTTAGAATCAAGTGTATGTAAACTTTTGAAAAGGGTAATTTTTATAAATTCAACTATTATTTTCTCTTGTGGACAGTATGTAAACATCTTTTATGTGAAATACTGTATTCAGGTTGGTACTAAATAAAAATAACATACATTTTGTATGATTCCTCTTATTTTGGTAAAATAATGAACATTTTGCAGATTCTGCAGGGTGTATGTAAACTTTTGACCTCAACTGTATATTTTGAAAATGTTGACTAAACATAACTATTGAACAGTTCTACTGTTATCGTCCAGGAGAAGATACACGTCATAACTGTGGTGAACAGCACATTCCAGGGCTCAGTTTATGGCAGGGCCTCTCTCTGACCACAGCAGTGGACAAAGGTTTCTTGGTGGACTAACACAAACAAACTGTTCAGTGCCGTCAGATAAAGTTGCTTGGACAATGGCCAGACGCCTCTTAGAGGGCAAGAAGAAGACAGGGAAGGACAGGACTTCCCTTTGCCCACATGCAGTTTCTTCTCTTCACCCACCTTGAGACTGATCCCTAAGGTTTTGGCCTGTGACCGCCATAAAAATCCCTTATGACCTCCGGATGCAGCAGCAGTAGGTGAAACACAGAGAGATCACAAAGATCTATCCAAAACCTTTTCTAACTGTGCTTCAAAACCTTAAAACTGGTACAAACTACAACACACCCATTCCTTATTTATTCAGAGAATTAAATATTGTCAACGACAGCTATGTGTAGTAATGAATGCATACATGACAGTTCAATCTTTTTGCTTCATGTTTAGACTTAATGTGTTCGTAACATTGCCATGAGTTGTGGCTGGGAAAAGATATGCATTGATAATACTTTCGAGCATCCCTTCACTTCAAGGTACTTGTGCATTTCAGATTAAGGACCTTCTGCACCTACTTCAAGGCCTCATCTGTGTGTTCCTGCTTTTAGGACCCTTTAGTGCTCCAGGAGATTAGTGTCTTACAGCGTTTCATGTGCAAGGCTGTTAAAATGGATTCCTGCTCCTTTTCCCACTACATTGTTACCAGCACAACCAGTGCAAGAAGTCACTGCCATCGGACTGCTCACTCAACAACAGAGAATGAAAGTATCACTTATCCAAACCTCTTCTAGAGACCTTGGCATGATTTTTGACATGACGTTTCCTTTATTTGTCTACTAAAATGTTAATAATTATTAACATCAATAAGTAGGTCATATCTGCCACAATTAGATCATAAACATAAGAAGCTGTCGTGTACATGTTGGGTACAGTTGGGACACCCATCTGTAATGCTAAAAAGCTGCCTAACCAATTCACTGCAAATGTAAAATACCTTTAAAAATGAGAATTTAAGAGTTTTTATTTCCATTCAGTATTTTATTTGATTATTTGTTTAGTTAAAAGTAGTTCATTTGTAAAACATTGTACAGTAATTGCAAACAGCAATACAATATTTAATTTCAGTTCATAATTTTAATAGTAACAATTGAAAAGTTGAGTACAGTAAACAGTAAAACAGTAAAAACACTGAACAATTGCAAACAGCAATAATAAAACAGATCAAATGCAAACAATAATAAACATAATAACAGTAAACATAATAAATAAATGATACAAATGATGCTTTGTGTCTCAACTGTACCCCACTGACCACCTTGAACATTTCTCTAGATTTTACAATGACCTTGCATGACACAAAGTCATACAATATGTCTGTTTTTAGAGCACAGATTAAGGTTTATGAAAATGTAAGTTAACTTTAACAGTCATGTAAGGATGATAAGCTATTCAATGTGAAATTGATGTGGTAAAGTTCATGGTATTCATTTAGCAGTTGTCGATTACTCTTGTCTATCAACACTGGTGTCTTCCTAGTGTTGATAATACAGTAAGAGGCTCTACAAGTTAGATATCCCACTAGTCTTTCACATCTGATGTATCCATAACTGCACCCATCGGTGACATGAATAAAATATTCCATGTGACATCAGTGGTTCAGCATTAATTTTATGAAGCTACGAGAATACTGTGTGCAAAGAAAACAAAAATAACAATGTTATTCAAAAGTTACTTCTCTTCCGTGTCAGTCTTCGACACGTGTTCATGAGAGTACCACGATGCATGCCACTGATGTCACATGGACTATTTTACCAATTTCATTACTATCTTTCTGGGCCTGGAATGTTTCAGCTGCGTTGCTGTCTATGCAGGGTCAGAAAGCTCTCAGATTTCATCAAAAATATCTTAATTTGTGTTCCAAAGATGAACGAAGATCTTACGGGTTTGGAACGACATAAGAGTGAGTAATTAATGTCAGAATTTTCATTTTTGGGTGATCTATCACTTTAAGACTATTTTGAGGCTGTTTTGTAAAGCTTCCCTGACTCACACCTCTTTTCATCTGAGAACACAGTAAGCACCTTAATTGCTGGTCATTAACATATGAAAGGTTTTCACACCTGACAGCCATCAGTCCTCAGTATCTGTCTTTTTATGGAAATATACTGTTCTGTGTAACTTGGCATAGATGTTTTCCACATGTATCCGGAAAACTTACAAACTGCACAGCTATATATCATGGCAAGATATTTCCAGATTTGACCCTTTTTATGGAGTGATTTGCACTTGTTATGGCAAATCCCCATATTCAGCAGCCATTATTCTAGTGTATTTGTTTCTAAATACATTACTCATACTGCTCAAGAAACAGGCTGTTCCTGATGTGCTGATTTTTTACGAGAAAGTACAAAAAAAAGAAAAAAAGGAAAACAAGACAAAGTTTGAATGGTAACACTTTACAATAAGTTTACATTAGCTAATATTAGTTAATGATGGAAAAAAAAACATACGTCAAACTCACACATGTCCAACTTTATCTGTTATTTTTTTCCCTTCGGGTGTGAGTCAATCTGTGCGTCAATACTGGCATTTGTACCATGCATGCTGCTGCAATCTGTAAATTTCTCAGAGAATTATATCTGAAACTCATGTTTCTGTTAATGCTGCATTCTTTCGCAGACCTATAAATCAAATTTACAACTTCGGTGTAGTAACACTCTATGCACCATATTGCTCTGAAGCAACACAAAATCATTATGAGTGATGAAGATGAGAAGTGGATATGATGTGTTGATTGTAGGTTGCGTAGGAGGCACACTGTTGTGAGCATGTAGTGTGAACTGAAGCAACTGTTTTGTATTATCATTAGTCATTAGAAAGTCTAGAGTTTCACATTAAAATCATACTTGTTTATGAACTTCAAAAGTTGATTCATTTATACATCAAATTAGCATTTTTTATTTTTTACCGGGTTTCTGGATGTTTTTGTTTTTGGCCTCAGGCACGTTTCTGTTGGTCCATGTAAGATAGGCTGTTACATTCAAAATTGTGATGTCAGTGAAATGCGCAAAGAGGAATGAAATTTGGCAGGGCAGGAAAAAGGTCACTTCAGATGATGTGCAGTAAATGCGATGTTTTTACACTGCCATCAGCAGTTCTTTCAGAAGTTACATAATTGTCATCAATGCAAGAACTATGAAGAATTTAACTGATTAATTAAGTAGGGTATTTTGTGCTGTTTTGTTTTGCTGTAGGCGTATTCAAATTCACTAAAATAGATCATTTTTGCTATTAAACAATTTGTCTCTTGGCTTGCAGGGGATTCATCCTTCTTTTACTTAAATGAGAAGTTCACTTCCAGAACCAAAATTTACAGATAATGTACTCACCCCCTTTTTATCCAAGATGTCCATGTCTTTCTTTCTTTAGTCATAAAGAAATTATGCTTTTTGAGGAGAACATTTCAGCATTTCCCTCCATATAATGGACTTCTATGGTGCCCCCGAGTTTGAACTTCCAAAATGCAGTTTAAATGTAGGTTCAAAGGACTCTAAATGATCCCAGCTAAGGAAGAAGGGTAAATTCTAGCAAAACGATCGGTTAGTTTCTAAAAAAATGTACAAAAACGTTTTAACCGCAAACAATCTCATCTCATTTTCTCTTTCAACTTCAAAATCGTCCTACATCAGTGCAGAAGTACCGACCCAGTGTTTACAAAATAAACATCCAAAGAAGGTCAAACGCCCTTTACAAAAAAATAAATAAATAAAACAGCGATGTAGAACAATCTTTAAGTTGAGGGATAAAATGAGATGGGAATTTTTCGACATACCCTCACTGTATTGACCCAGAGATGCACAGAGTACGCATGCACAAACCAGGACTAGACTAGACGAGTATTTGAGGTTAAAAAGTATATGAATTGTAAATGTTTTTTTTAGAAAATAACCGATTGTTTTGCTAGATATGACCCCTCTTCCTCGGCTGGGATCATTTAGAGCCCTTTGAAGCTGCATTTAAACAGCATTTTGGAAGTTCAAACTCGGGGGCACCATAGAAGTCCACTATATGGAGAAAAATCCTAAAATGCTTTCCTCAAAAACCATAATTTCTTTACGACTGAAGAAAGAAAGACATGAACATCTTGGATGACAAGGGGCTAAGTAAATTATCTGTAAATTTTTGTTCTGTAAGTGAACTTCTCCTTTAACCAGATCATTTTCTTTACTATGTGCATATACTGCTATGGTAATATTATGGTTTAACTAAATATTGTTATTGACACTGCACAGGTGGCACAGAAGCACTTATAAGTGAAGCATTTAAGTGTCTTTACACTGTTTATTGCTGCTTAGAGGTGGCATAAATGCATTTACACAGCAATTACAACTGTATATTGTGATTACTAGGGGCTAAAGTGGATTAAAGCTGGCATAATTTAGTCTGGCTTTTATGCAGCATTGCATAACTGATTTTTGAGAAGGCACAGAACAGCCATAACTTGGCTGTCCAATGACATACAACAGAATCTGTATCACTCTTCAACGGTTATGGCAAAGCATTTTTAGGATTTTTGTACATTTGGCAAGTTTCCACACAAAGAAAGTTCTGAAAAGTTCTTTCATCATGCGGATTCAGGTGAAGTCAGCTCAGGAGAATGCTATAAAATTCTAAGATGAAAAAGAAAGAAAGAAAAGCTTTCCTTCAGACATTGTTTGGCACATCTGAGGCTCTCAGTTAAGCTTAGATACATGCCTGTCAAAGAAAGTCTTTATTTTTATAAACTGCCCGTATGTGATTCATAACAGTTCAAGCTGAAAATGTGAAAATTCTAAAGAAAATTGTAGGTATTTAATAATATTAGACATGGATGAAGTGAATGTATTGCACAAAAGGTTAGGAGATATTTCAATAAGGTTCACTTGATGTAAAGTATTTGTTTCAAGAGCTTGCTAATTAATCATGATTCATTCTGTTTCAAACACTCTTTATATTTGGGTGAATTGCTTTGTTTCCGGTGACTAATTCTGTACAGTTTTAATATCTCTGGTTTTGATATACTTAGTAATTCCAATATTTTTCAAATGCTGTGCTAGAGTGGCACAGGTCGAAACAAGATGGGATTTCTTTACACCACTACAGGAATCTAATTTGCACACCTCATGCATTCATGAGAAGATGAAAGTCACAAGAATCTGTCGGTATTATGTACCTGGACAAGGCTGACCTATGCCTCTCCTCAAACAAAATCAACCTATGATCTTCTCTATCCAAAGAACAATTGTTTTGCCAAACAGACAGATATGTGATAAGTACTGCGTAATTATCTCAATTTTAACAATGTCCATCTAAATGATCCACAGACTTCCAAATCCTTGAGGTCTGTCTGTCTAACCATCTGTCCATCTTTTGTCAAGTGTGAATAATTACTCATTACCTTACAATCAAGCTCCTGTATTTTAAGTTGCATATTTAAAAAATGCCTTAGATAACCTTTTTAATATATCTGCTTGTGGTGTATAGATCATTGTCATCAGCTTCATCAGCTTCAAAGTCAAATGTGTCTGTGAAGTTTCCGCTCAAAATACCCCACAAATCATTATATTATTTTGAAAATGCCTATTTTTTGAGTGAAAGCAGAAACACTGTTTTGGTGCATGTCTCTTTAAATGCAAATGAGCTGCTGCTCCCCGCCCCCTTTTCCAGAACAGTACTGTGCCTTTACAGCTAGTAGCTCAGATACTTCGCCAAAAAACATCTGTTTGGTTTTAATTAACACGTCTAGCATCTGTCCCTCAGCATGTGAGTACTAAACTAAGTTCTCTTTCATGTCTTAAATGTGCTTAAACTGTCGAATACACACAAGTTAATGTTAAAAACACACATGAGAAACAAAAACAGTTGGTTATGTCTGTGAAAGTGAAATCTGAGCAGCTTGTTTTTTCAGAAGCTTGCAGAGAAAGGCTTACCAAAGCAAAACAAACAAAAAAAATTACTGGGTTGTTCTCTTTCACGTTTTCTGGGTCGGTGGATGCACCGAGGACCTGATTATAGCACTTAAACATGGAAAAAGTCAGATTGTCTTGATACGTCACCTTTAAAACATTTTAAAAACAGGGTGCTTAGTGGAGGAGATGCTGAAAACTCTTTTAATCATGAAAATACAGACTGTAAAGTCTTGAAACAGATGATACATTGCAGTAGAATGAAAGCAAACTCTCTAATCATGTACCGCAGAGCTTGACTTTCTTGGTGATCCATTAACACTCGCTTAAGGACTTTAATCACTGTTTAGTCCCAAACCCATCTGCTGGAGGCTTTTGAGGACACCACTTTGTTAATGAACCATGTAGCAACTGCTAATGATAGAAGCATAACCTTTTTTTTGGACTCTAGTTGTCTCGAAACTCCTGAAAACACTGGCTATAAACAGCATCTCTTTTTGCTCTGATTTTGTCAGCAGTCTCTATTTATTTAATTTAAAAAGTAAAGCACAATGACACTTCTTTAGTATCTTTAACAAAGTTCACTCCAATGCAACCCAGGTTCATTGGAAAAGTCTGTACATTGCATGTTGCACATTTTACGTCACTTTTAAAGTGAAATGTCTAGTGAGTGGCAGCAAGTGGCGTGTATTTTTGTATTTTACAAAGCAGAAGAACACAAATCTGACAATGTTTAATTACACTGGTTGTTGTATGTATTGCAGCAGCTCAGAAATTGTGCACAGCAAGTGACACGAAAAATGTCATGCCTTATCAAATTTGAAAATAACATACCACTTACAATAAACCCTACCCTAAACCTAACTGATAGTTTAACAAAAGATAAAAAGACCATGCCATTCTAGCTTGCTTCTACAAGTCTTTGAGCCCTTTTATCATGACTTAAAGGAGACCTATGCTCCTTTTTACAATATGTAATATAGTCTCAGGTGTCCCTAGAATGTGTCTGTGAAGTTCCAGCTCAAAATAACCCACATGTCATTTATTATATCATTTTGAAAATGCCTATTTTAAGTGGAATCAGAAACAGTTTTTGTGGATGTCGCTTTAAAGGGGTCCTATTATGCTCTTTTACAATGTCTTGATTTTGTTTTGGGGGTGTACTAGAACATGCTCTCATGCTTGGTGGTTCAAAAAGTGCATAATTTCTTACATAATTTACATTATTACAATACCTTACTCCCCAGCCTGACACAAATGGCTCAATTAGTTCCAGGTTTGATGAAGGCCCGCCTTCCGAAAAACGAAATGTGTTGTGATTGGTTAGCTCTCCCACTGCGTTGTGATTGGTAAACAGCTGAGATAGTGTTTCAGTACTGCCACACCCCTTGCCCCATGTTCCATCTGCTCCATTATAGTTAAGGACATATTAAGGTATAGTTGACACTACAGTAGTGTTGAGTCCTATCCTCAGCCTGCGAGATCGCAGATACATGATATTATCGTGCTAATTTATTTTATTATTTACATACTTAGTTTCATTGCCCAAAACCAGCTCCATCATAAGGCTAAAAGCAACCTAATGTTTTTAATAGTCCTAGTCTAGTGCAACTTTATGCATTTTAAAAAACACTCGCATTATAAGTGAAGCTTTTTACACTGTATGATGAATAAATCTCTTACCACACATGGCCACCAGAGCTGATCACGGCCACTCTAGTCAGTGCTTGTGTTTTCACCAGCTGCGCCTCAGCATGTGTTTTGACCCTCTATACTGCACACATCTGTGGCGCGTTATTGGCCCTGACATGTCCACCGGAGCTGATCGTGGTCACGCTGGTCAATGCTTGTGTTTATACCAGCCACGCTGTGGCTCGCTGAAGCGTCCCAGAAGCGGCTCACCGTGCTGCATCACTAAAGTTAGGCTAATCCCCCACCTCGTCCCTACCCACCCCCAACCATTAGAATTTCCATAGGTGGGATTTATTTTAATGATATTCTAATCGGCCACGTTGTGACATCATAACACCCAGAAAACAGCGCTAGTCCAAAGGAGCCATTGTAGTTCTTGGAAAGGGATTTTTTAACAACGAAATTTCTCCCTTTGGAGTGGACTTTGAGATTTGTTACTTTTCAAACATACATACCACACAGTGACTAAAATTCAAAAAGTGAAAAAGCATAATAGGACTCCTTTAAATGCATATGAGCTGCTGCTCCCCGCCCTTTTCCAGAACAGGGTTGTCCTTTTTCACATTTACTGGGTTGGTAAATGCACTGGGGGCCCAATTAAAGCACTTAAACATGGAAAAAGTCAGATTTTCATGATATGTTACCTTTAAGTGTTTAGCATTGCAAATGCATTGCTGTACATAGAAAAGCCATTTATATGCTATTTATGATGCAGACAACAAAATATAATATATTACAGGAGTTATTTGAGGTTATAACAAGGAACTAGAGGAAAATAAGTCTTTATTATTCAAATTATGCATGTTTTTTTTTTTAAAGGTGAAACTTCTGTTGCACTTTGCACTTGCTTTGCCAAATCACGCCACATCCCAGCAGCGATTAACACTCCTGACCCCTGTTATAACCAAGATCTCAGATTCAGCAGAGGCACGGTGAATGACAAACATAATTTAAATATGTCTAGATAAGTTTCATTTTATTAATTACAAGCTTTGAAAGATACATTAGCCTGCACATCAAAATGACAATGAAACAACTAAACATGACTGCAATACACAATGCTATTTTTTTTTTATTCAAAACCTTATAATTATTTCACAGTGACTTTAGCCCAAACCCCTCTAATGAATTTTATTTTTGTTAAGTTGTGCAGCAACAAATGTGTTGGTCATAATAGACAAAGAACTCAAAAAATTATTTAAAACAAGACATCGGAAGACACAGCTTGGCCTTAATACTGCTGCTACAGCAACTAATATGGACTGTTTATTATCATAGTCTTTTTAGCTGAACGTATGTATGACATTATTACTTTTTTACTGATTATAGAAAACTACTGACTATTGAATACTGCTCATACTGTCCGTGTAAGTGTATGTGAGAACAGCACCCGGAGGTCATGCTTGATCTTTGAGAGATAAGAGATCATTTAAGCATTCTGCTTACTAGACACGACTTAAAGGCTTTATTTGAGAAGCCAGTGCAAGGCAGTTCTTCATGTGCTGCAGGGAAACGGACAAGGTGACTCTTTATGACTCTAAACTAAAGAGTCATAAACCACCAATACAGACAACACTGATGACACTGAATGTTCTCTATATGCATACTGATTGAAATCTGGGCTAACCGCAAGCACAGGATGCCATATTTGTGATTTTCTGTGTTTATATTGCAGGACCTTTACAAACAGACACAGAATAAAACAGAATGACAACAGCTGTATAATAGAGCAAGATCAATGCTAGTCTTATTTGACGGGCTGAGTGCATTTGATTCAGAGCTTAGTCATTTTCTGACTGTTGTTCCAATGTTTAAATGTTGTGACAGCAACAATTAACGTAAACATGCATTTCTAATGAAAACAGAAACAGCTAGAGGGGCAAAAAAATGCATCTTTCTGCTTAAAGAGGAAGTTTCTAACAATGCTGCAGTAAAAAACCACCACACACTTATCACTAAGACAAATGACCCGAGGTTCTTCCTCACTTCCTTCTTAAATTGACAGCTATGCAAAATGCTGAATAGATAAGTAGGTGAAAGCGTATCCATCTGGTAGTAATCTTTGAAGGCTTTAGTCGGCAGTCAGCTATAAGCATTTAGACCTGTGATTCTGATCCCTGGCGTTGTGAGCTCCCTCGGGGATGAAAAATGTGAACAGATTTAGTGACATCAGTTTCCTACTGTTTGCATATTTGTTTTTTCACAGTACATGGAACAAACAACAGGCTCTGAGATTGTTGACATCATTCTAGAAATGCTGGCATGTTCTATGAAAGTGATGTACTGTACTAATAGAGGAGTATTATAAAAGTAAAAATACACAACAGTACATCTTATGCCTAGAGCTAACACTAATATTACAATTAAATTATGTCCAACATTACTGAGAAAACAGCCTATGTATTGAGGGGCAAACATTGAAAAACATGAAATTGAGGATGGATAAAGAAGAGGGACGTGGGGGTGCAAATAAACTGAAAACAAGAAAAAAAAAATCTTTATATATTTGAAGCCATCAAAACCACTGCTTTTTTTGTTTAAATATCATCAAGAAACAACATCCCAAAACCATCTTCTTGTATGAAACTAGCTTTGCTGTCATTAATGTGATGTAAATCACACCTGCTTAAAAACAATAGTACAATAAAACTGTGCAGCTTTACTTTATTTCCCTCGGGCATCAAACAGAATTGATCAATCAATATATTGAACGTGCAAACACAATGATGTATGGAAAGACATTTAAACATTAGCAGACTTGCAAGTTTTGGTCTCTTGGTTAACCGTCTAATATAAGTGTTAATGGATGCTAAATGTTAAGGTCAGAAATTAACTTTTCCATTAAGGGGCAATATTTGCCCCCTGGAATTGATTTGTGAGGGCAATTTTTATAATAACTTTATTATTATAAAAACCATATGTTGTTTTTAATGTCAAATACTTACATTTACCCAATTACTTTAATTAATATTTGGTCTATAACAATAGACTGTTTAAAATTGTATCTTAATTATACATGCAATACTTGTAGGAGTGCATAAGTTTGCAATACTATGACAAAAATAAATGTAGATTATTGCTCTTTATATTGTGATAATGATTATTAATACCACTATAGAAAACAATAAAACGTTTTTGTTTCGTTTTTTGGCCACATTCTGGCTTTATAGACAAACATGTCCGTCCATGACTTTAGTCAAGTCTAGCACAAGTTATGCAAAAGCTCCCGTTATAATTACTGAAACTACGCAATTAATCTTTTATTTACATCTTAACTTGTTTATGATGAGGGGACTTTGCAAGCGTGTGCTCCGGAGTCTTCAGCGCTGACTAATCTAAGCACCTCTGATTGGCCAATGCATTCCAAAATTCAACAGAAACGCACTTGATAGATTATCAGGCTCATCTGCACAAACGCAATCTGCACGTAAAATCTTTGCACGTAAACGCAATCTGATGCAGTGTGCGCAAATCTAAATGTAATTCCACGAACTGACACTTTTCATTAATTTTCAGATTTCATTTTAATCGCGACAGCTGTAATACATTGTTTAATTGTGCAGGGACTTTTTTTTTTGCCCATTTCCCTGGTGAAAAAACCAGCATATGCTGGTAGCTATGTTTTGATGCTGGGATGCTGGTTAGGTATGTTTTGGTGCTGGTTTATGCTGGTCCTTCGCTGTTTTAAGCTGGTCCTTAGCTGGTTTATGCTGGTCATGTTGCTGGTCAATATCTTACTGTATGGTACTGAAAAATTTATGTGAAATTTATTTACGTGAAAAGTATCAATTAGGCTGTCATATAAAATTTACATCCAAAATCCTACATTCAGTAAGACTGCATTTACGATGCAGATGTTGGATTAGAGTATCTTATGTTAAGCTTATATCTTCACGTTATTTATTTAATGTTCAAAGCATTATTCAGTTGTATGTGTTATGATGTTGCTGACTCGTGCACATCAGTGTTTATTAGTCTAATTGTTAGTTTAATGAACTTCAATTCTGTTTTACCACCTGTATCATTATGGTGGTTATCTGCAGCCTATATTTTTAACATATGAAGCAGAATTTATGAGAGTAGCTTGGTGTAGATGAAGAGTTCAAATGCAAAAACCTCTAAATCCATCTGACGTATTTATTTAAAATGAGCATTTCCTTCTGGCTACTTTGTATAGGTTTCTATGTAAGTACTGGTACTTCTGATTGGGCTGAGGCTGGAATTTAGCCAGTTTGAAGTAAAAGTATTTGATGGACGTATACTATGTGTCAGGAGCATTCACTCAGTATCATTATCTCATTTTTGACAGAGATGGCTTTTAGCTGGTTTTGCATCTTAACTCTTCATATATAGCATCAGTTAGCCCATTGTAAAGTGTCCATTTTAAATGCATCGAAATTGCCAGAGGTAACTGAATATGTGGTAGGTCGTTTCCTGCACGTCAATTACAATGAGCTCATATCGCTCTCTCGTGACGTCAAGATGCTTTTTATAATTACTCGCCTGTTGCGCGTCCAGCAAAGCTGGCGTACTCAGCTGGAATACTGAACGACGGGTTCACAGCCGGGACTAAGAATGCAACATTTTGCCTCTAGAATGCAACAATGTGCAGACAAATGAAGTAGCACATGAAAGGACACCAAACGGTCAGCATTTATTTGCAGCGACGCGCGCGCTGCGACCTCGCGAAAAGCTGAAAACAGTTCTTTAATGAGCAAAACTGTCTGACTGCTACTTAGACATTCAGTTTGCGTGCTTGTTTTGAACGAAGCCCATCTGTCAACAGTCCAAAGTGCTCTCAAAGGTGAAGCGCGCTGTCAATGAGAATCATCATCATCGTCCTCATCTGTACCAAATCATGATGCTGATGCGCCGGGCTGAGCTGAGGTGTTTACTGAACGAGAGTAACGGCTAAATTAGAGGCTTTTACTTCACGTAATCCAGCAGTGACTCAAAACAACTTTTCAACTATTCCTAAGGATGTTCTCCGAGCAGGCTGATTTAAACTACAGCTTTAACATGAGCGAGGAAGACCGGTTAACTCTTCTGGACGAGGACTGGAGCGACTCGCCGGTGGAGACGCTCTCACGGGGGGGCTTTATCACCCTGTCCGTGTTCCTAGGATTCATCATGACTTTCGGCTTTTTCAATAACTTTGTCGTATTAGTCCTCTTTTGTAAATTTAAGACGCTTAGGACGCCGGTTAACATGCTGCTTCTTAACATCAGCATCAGTGACATGTTGGTGTGTATGTTCGGGACGACCCTGAGCTTCGCGTCCAGTGTGCGGGGACGGTGGCTGCTCGGACGGCACGGCTGCATGTGGTACGGCTTCATCAACTCCTGCTTCGGTACGTACTCAAAACACATTATTAAGCAGCTCCGTTTCGAAAGTTTACAAGGTTTTTGTTTACAAGTTGTAAGTGGTACAGTTCAAACTCGCAAAATTTCAAACACCTGTAACACAGGTAGTCATTCATTTAAATTCTGTCGTTTGCTTTTATTAAGATGGGTGTTTATGTCACTTTTCATAGAACCATTTAAACAAAATTATTGTGACATGTATTGAGAACATTCGATTTAATCACAAGAACACAACAAATGATCATCTTTATAACAATACAAACACCTAAAGATGTTTTAAATCACATTTGCATGTATGTATTTGGCAGAGGCTTTTATACAGTTCAGGATATACTTTTCTCACTTCCTACATTCCCAAATGCTGCTGTTGCAAGCAGCATGCTCCATTGTTACTACAAATACAAATGTGACCCTGGACCACAAAACCAGTGATAAGGGTCTATTTTTTAATTGAGATTTATACATCATCTGAAAGCTGAATAGATACATTTTCCATTGATGTATGGTTTTAAGATAGGACAATATTCGACATACAGCTATTTGAAAATCTGGAATCGGAGGATGCAAAAAAATCTAAATACTGAGAAAATCGCTTTTAAAATTGTCCAAATGAAGTTTATAGAAAGGCATATTACCAATCAAAAAATAAGTTTGATATATTTACAGTAGGAAATTTAGAAAATATCTTAATGGAACATGATCTTTAGTTTATATCCTAAAGATTTTTGGCATAAAAGAAAATCAATAATTTTGACCCATGCAATTTATTGTTGGCTATTGCTACAAATATACCCTTGCTACTTAAGACTGGTTTTGTGGTCCAGGGATACAAATGGGGTTTTGCAGTGATGCCATAAAAGAACCATTTCTGGTTTCCCAAAGAACCTTTCAGTGAACGGATCTTAAAAGAACCAGTTTTTCTTAGACAACATATTAATAATCTGAAAAACCTTTGAACCATGAATGTTCCATGTTCATCATGGCACTATATATGGATGCCAATACAGAACCTTTAAGTGTTTACAAAATCACCCTAGTCACAATCTAAATACACATACATGTGCAAACTGACACAAAATCAATAACGTCTGACTGCATTATCTATCCAGTGTTTTTAACTGCAGCTCTTACACCTCACGATATTGAGATAATCCACTTGGATGGATATGAAAGAACCTAAAACCTCCAAACATCACATCATCTCTAAAAATATGTAGAAACTGGGATGCATCACTGGAGTTGCTTTACCCATAAAATATGTTGAGCTTGTTTTATTTAAAAATAAAGAGAATAATGTTGTAGCTGATGAGGATGGTTGCAAACTAAATACCTGTAATTTTATCCTTCAGATTCTTTTCTTTTCTGCATTTCTATATCATCACCAAGGTCATGAGTCTAATTATAAGGGAAAGCATGAACTGATAAAATCTGTAGTTTGACTGCAGCATAAAGTGCTTTGGATAAAAGCCTCTTCCAAATGTAAATGAATCTATTTGCATTTTCATCACAGTCTTTATTGGAAATGTACTGGGGATTATCAGTCAGGAAGGATGTTGGCTAAATCATGTAAGGGAAGCCTCAAGGGGAAATCTGGACTGGCGGCTAAAACGTTTATTTTTTTAAAAGCATATATATGTAAAATTTAATTTCCCGGTAACCTTTTAACTTGCAGTATTACATGTTATTTTTAGAAGCAAGATTCATAATGCTGTTAGAGCAAAAGACAAGCTGTGTGAGGCTTCTGCCACAAGCTGAAGATCATAATATCTATCCACCTTTTTCTTCCCGTAAGAGTGGGCACGGCCATTAAATTTAAAATTAGTAAATTTTATGGGTCAGGCTTTCGGTCTCATCTGCGTCCAGCTATTTTTAACTGTACAAAACAGCTTGTTTTGCTGTTTGATATTGCAAATTTCTATGTCTTATGTTATTTTAATGTGTTATCTGAATTATGAACACACTAGTTTGTAGTGCAAACAGTTTTACTGTTTACTGCACATTGTTGTTCTTCTTGTTATTTCCCTACATTGGCTAATGCACCTGAAATCCCACCCATAGGCTTACTTCCATGTTAAAGAATGAGGTGGACAGAAAGAGAATGATATTTGAGATTTCTTAACAAGATAGTGTAAAGTCGTAGGGCAGTTCAAAATTATGTTTCATAAATTAGACCACAATCATTACAGCCACTTTGATCTCTTTGACCTGGATCTCTGGTATGATGTGAGAAAGAAAGTCTATCAAGCATTTTGTTGGGTAATATTCCTCAAACTACTCTTTATTTCAGCTGTTTGCATGTGCTGTAATCTTAGGGTGTGTATGCACTTGTAGTTCGGTTCTCTTGGTTCTTTTGTTCTGGACCGAAAAACGAAAAAGATACATTTAGTCCTGGTTCGCTTAGTGTTCACACTACCAATTTTAACACCGAACCAAATTTTAACACTAAAAAAGATACCAAATAGAAGGCATAAGGATATAGTCATAACCTGATTTGACAGCTATTATGATGTACGTTTTGCAAACTCACCAAACATCCAAATCAATGCTGTGTGCCGGGTCAAATGTGCTCGTCGTATATGTACATGTAGTATTATGACCAGCTGAAAACTCATGAAGTGCTTATAAAATGTGTAAAGGAGTTACAAGGACTCCTTCGTTGCACAGTTGTAGATCTACTGCAAGGAGAAGGACAAAGTATTCTTGAGCATTTTGTCCTTTTGTCTTCTGGGAAACATGTAAGTATCGTCTGTAACCTCTGAAGGGCAGTACTAAATAAATAGATAAAAAAAAAAGATATTTATGCTAGATAAGGAAAATGTATGCATCTTCATTCTGTTCAAAATTTTTCACCTCCCGGCTCTTAATGCATGGTTTTTCCTTCTGGAGCATCAGTGAGCATTTAAACCTTCTGTAATAGTTGCATACGAGTCCCTCAGTTGTCCTCAGTGTCAAAAGATGGATCTCAAAACCATACAGTCATTGTTGGAAAGGGTTCAAAATACACAAAAATGCTGGAAAACCAAAGAATTTGTGGGACCTGAAGGATTTTCCTGAGGAACAGAGGGCAGTTTAACTGTTCAGGACAAACAAGGGACTCATGAACAAAAATCACTAAACAAAAAAACACAGCTGTGGATCATTCAGGTAACAACACACAGTATTAAGAATCAAGTGTATGTAAACTTTTGAACGAGGACATTTTTATAAATTAAACTATTGTTTTCTCTTGTGGACTACATGTAAACATTTTTTTTAATGTGAAATATTTTATTCAGGTCAGTACTAAATAAACAATAACATGCACTTTGTAGGATCCTTCTTATTTTGGTAAAATATTTAAAATTTTTAATGATTCTGAAAGGGAGATGCAAACTTTTGACCTCAGCTGTATATCAGTCAAATCAAACCATAGAAGTGGACTGAGACCCCCTAAAAAGGTCGGCTTTTTTGGTGAGCACCTCAAAAACAGAGCAGTTGCACCAGTGTTTATATAAAATGAAGCAAACCTGCCTAGTGGGATATGACTTAAATTAGGTTATTTAGTCTGGAGGCTGTTGATGCTAATGATGGCGCTGACATTCTAGGTAGAGGTGAAAAGAGCAGGACCTACTGCATTATTAATTACCTAAATACTACAGTGGGTGATTTGTTTTATAAAATGAATAACTCCAAAACAGGAACCTGCACCCTTTACTGCAAAGCATGTGTGTGGGTTTGTAACATTAAGTGCAGAACTCTTGCTTTATAATGACACTTGGTCTATAGTGGGAGAAAAAATAAATGCTAGACACATACACATGATCTGTTCGCCGTTCACCGCTTCTTTCTTCAGCAGTCTTTCCACACCTATCATTTTAGATCAGTCACTCTGTATTTCATCACATCCCCCAAGGTTTTAATTGTCTTTGTGAAGGAAACAGTTTTCCAGTATCTAATATAGACAGTTGTGAATATTTAGTACATATTATGTGGTGCTTTTGCTGTTTTCTGTGCTCTAGGTGCTTTTTTTTTCAAGCTGTGATGCAGAGAGACTATGGCAGTAGTTCAAACGGATAGATGCCGTGCTTTGTTGCCCAGTGGTTTATGCCTTATCGGAAGATTTAGGCTGTTTCCACAGCTTTGGCCATGTCTAAGATTGCATTTTGAGGAACAGATTCCCATCTGAAATGCAGGCTACATAAGCAACATGTTGCATGAATATAAATGTAACAAAAATAGGAATGTTATCTATTGCAAAGACTGTGATCAAAATATCAGTTTATAAAAGGCAAGCTTGAATGTTTCAGTTCATGACTTAAAACTCTCAAGTGCTTGGATGCATATACACAAGCACACACATTTTCTGAACTCATGGGATTGTAACATAAATGGCCTGCTGTAAAAGGCCATGTTATCTCACTGGAGCTGTATAGAAGCAGGTGGAATATGTAAATCAGACAGCAAATTATTTTACGTTCAGTCATCTTCTATCTTTCCTGTTTTGCTCTGATCTTCTCAGCCTTCTTGTCAGCCTGCATTTTCCACTTCTCAAGCTAAAACGCAGAGCTACATCGTTGTCTAATTTAGCTGTTTTACGGCTGGTAGTCTTTGTTGTGTTGTGCTAGCTCAACCATTAATTCAATGAAAATGAAAACACAGAGGCCAATTTAAATAGCCAGAATCACTGACCTCTGTTTTAGACCTGGGTTTAAGCTTCAGCTTCCACTGAAGCCTAATATTTTTTGTACCTGTTTCTGTCCACATGCCTGCAGATTTGTTTTTCTGCTGTTGACATGAGTAAACATTACTTCTACTCATCTTGATCCTTATTTGCTTTTTTCCTGATTACACACTTGTTTGTTGAACTTGCTAGTGTAGTATTGCTTTAACAACTCTTTCTATCTGGCATGTAGGAAGCTGCTATCTTACATTTTAGACACAATATTGCCAATTATAATTGTGTTGTTCGATTATTATTAAAGGAATAGTTTACCCAAAACTGAAAATTTGCTGAAAATCAACTCGCTCTCAGGCAATCCAAGATATAGATGAGTTTGTTTCTTCAGCAGAACAGATTTGGAGAAACACTTGCTCACCAGTAGATCCTCTGCAGTGAATGGGTGCCGTCAGAATGAGATTCCAAAAAGCTGATAAAAGTGTCACAGTAGTACACAAATAAAACACACAACTCCAGTCCATCAATGATGTCAGTGTTTGTAAAAAAACAAAAAAACAAATCCATAAAGACGTTTTTAATTTCAAGTTGTTGCTCCATCTTGAGAATTTCTTTTCTGATCTGAGAAAAACTGTATAACTTGACCTTTGGCCTATTTATAGGCCTATTCTAAAGCCATGATTGGTGGGTGTTAAGTAAAGCAATGAGTGTTTGCACATGTGAGGAGTTAGTTTGAGGCACTGGTGAATTAGTGTGGTGAATTTAAATGGTTGTGTTTGAAAAAGGAAATCAAGATACTTCCTGTTAGATTTTAGATTTTTGAAACAAGCAGTTAAAAAAAAAACGGTAACATACAAGTGCTTGTTTCCATAATATTTCTTTTTCCTTGTCTAAATCAGGAGAGAAATATGTACAGATTAAGCACCACTTACAAGTAAAAGCAGGCCTAAAACATTTCTAAACATATAGGCTTATGGCATATTTTGGCCAAAAGTGACAGTTTAAAGTGAAAATGGCTTAATATTGGATTTGTTTGTTATAAATATAGCTTTTTGCTTCACAAGACAGTAATTGAGTGGAGTTGTGTGGATTGCTTGTGAATTATTGTGATGTTATTATCAGCTGTTTGGACTCTAATTCTGACGGCACCCATTCACTGCAGAGGATCCATTGGTGAGCAAGTGGTGTAATGATGAATTTCTCCAAATCTGTTTCCATGAAGAATCAAAATTTTTTATAAGCTGTAAGGATTACAATATTATGTATTATGTTACTTAAATTTTTTTTTTGGTATTACAAGAAACAAATCTGAAACAAAATGATCTAATATTTTGCCAAAAAAAATTAAAACATACTTTTAATAATATACAAATCTTCCTTCTCATTTGACGTAGCACACCTAACTTGACTAAACTGCAATTATATTGTCTTTTGAAAGGGCTTTTAGTGAATGGCCCATGAGAATGACAATTGTAAGACATTCTCCCTGTTATTGAATATGCTTCCGTCTTAGAATGCTATGGAAAAAGTCTTCCAAAAGCAGCACATCCATTATTAATCTTATATTCTTACCAACATTATATTTTAATGCTATTTCAATTAGTTTGGTAAAATATTAAGATATAAAGCCTGAATGACTTTTACATGTGAGAACTTAATACTCAAGGGTGGCAATTCATGCTGAATGTGTTCTAAATAAATCTTTAAGCTTGAATACTTGAGTGTGCATATGAGAAATGACATATTCACTTTTTAAAGCCCACGCTGCCTGCAGAAGTTCTCCCAGTTGTCCTCTAATGTGGGCTGCATTACCAATACCAGAGGACTTTTTCTTGTAGTGCAGGAAGACCACTTACATTTCCGGAACCCCTGAGACAACACATCATTTAAAGGAATAGTTACCCAAAAAATGATTCTGTCATTATTTACACAACCTCATGTTGTTCCAAACCTAAATGACTTTCATTCTTCTGTGGAAGATAAAAAAAAAGATACTTTAAAGAACCAAACCATTTTGGTTGACTTTCATTGTTTAAAAAATGTCCTCTGTCATGTTCCAGAGAAGAAAAAAAGAGTGAACTGTCCATTTTAAGAGTGGAAGGGGTATGTTCTTACAGTTTGTACGGGACTTTAGTGGTCAAGTACCAGACGTATCTAGGAAATTGTCATAGAATAGGCTAGGGCTGTCAACGATTAATTGCGATTAATCGCATACAAAATAAAAGTTTAAGTCTGCCTAATATATGTGTGTGTACTGTGTGCAATTATTATGTATATATAAATACACACACATTAAT
>JAHKKF010499719.1:0-13556 GCA_019740295.1 Labeo calbasu
AATCTCAAATTACGGGATTAAGTCATAATATTTTGAGAATAAAGTCAAAGTTACGAGAATGAAGTTGAAATATTCCGAAAATAAAGTGGACATTTTGAGAATAAAGTTTAAATGTTTTGAGAATAAAGTCGAAATTACAAGAATTAAATTGTAGCAATTAAATGTATAATATTTTGAAAGTATAGCCAAGTGGCCCTAATTGGGAGCACCCGGGAGAAGTTGCCAGGCCTCCGCAATTTATTTGAATATATGTGGAATTATTAGCAGAAATCATACCATGTGTTATACTTGCATGGACAGTATGTTTGAAAATAATATTACATTTCTTTGATTGCATTTATAAGGCCTATTTGTAGTGTGTCAGCCATTCAATAATAGCAGTAAGTTTTGTGCTTTGGTACTTTTAATATAAAACAAAGTCTCAGCTTTCAAAATCTGTCAGTTTTATAGCGAAATACAAACAATGTGTCTTGCAATAATGTTTTTCATGCTCTTTAATGTGGCAGGACATATCGCTGTATTATAGTGAATTAATCATCTTTTCGATTACAATGAGACATTCGTTTTGTTAAATTATACTGTTTTCTTTGTGAAAATTCCACCACCTATACTCTGCAAAACGTCTTTGGCATCCAGTCTTTCATTCCTGACATGTGTAATTAAAAATAACAATAAAACATTCTAAAGATTGAAGTGGGCTCCAGCTCGCTAACGCAAATTATATTGTTGTCTTTTCTGAGGTATATAAGTGACTATTCACAAGCTGTTTTTTTTTCACTGTGTAATACAAGTGTGTATTACACGTTTAATGTCTTCCATTCATTCTTTGAAGCGCGGCAACCACCCAGTATTCGCAATAAATTTGTGCTTTGTTGCTTTTAATGTAACGCAGCTCAGCTTTCAAATTCTGTCTTATCATGAAATACAAATTATAAATGTGTTTATCCTCTTTATTTCCATTTTATAGCACAATATAAATATCAGAAGGAATGAAAAAGACAGTATAGCCAAATTTAATTAAACGAATGTCTCATTGTAATCGGAAAGAGTACTGATTCACATGCCGCTTAAATTGAGACGAATACAGTGATCTGTCACGCCATATTAAAGACATAAAAAACCACCGCCCACTACAGAGGGACGTAGCTATATATGTGAAAAAAAGAGGGGTCCACCAGCTACCAATTTTACACTGCGTAAAATGATCTTAATGTGTTTCCCAGTGAGTTATCACAAACTACAAGGACTGAAATTAGGTTTATAAACCCTTTTATAATGATACAAAGTTTCAGACAAGAATGAGGATGAACTGATAGAAACTCACTACAGTAATTCACATCTATATACCCACAGATGGATTGCAGAACAATGCGAATTAAACACCAATGAAAAAACAAAACAACAAACTTCAGTGAATCTTCAGAGTGAATCCTACAGAGTTTGTATATGAAATAACATCAATGAAAGTTGTACCAGTCAATGTTTCATATCCAAATCCCGTCCCATTGATGAGTAAGAAATAAACCACCACAAAAAAGTGCTCTTCAAGTAATCCCAAAAAAATGCCAACAGAGTCAAATCCTTCTACTCAGGATGCACAATAATCCACAAGGCAAATGCAGCACAAACGATCCACTGAGAAGAGTTTTCTTGACTTCCATCAAAGTTGGGCCTTTGTAATTCATGCAGTTTCAAGCCCAGATACAGAGTAATATTAAAAAGTCCATCTACAAAAGAACAAAAACCTAGTTTCAATCAGAAACTTGCAGATTAGCTAGGGCGATACCATGCTTCCCTCTTCCAAACAAATCTAACTTCTACTCTACACCCTGGTTAAATAATTATTGTAATAGACATATTGTTTGTATTTCGCTATAAAGCTGACAGATTTTGAAAGCTGAGACTTTGTAATATCTCCCAGTGCTCTCAAACCGGGCCGTCTGCATGCACAGTAGGCTAGAATGTACTCTTAAAATATTATAACTTTAATCTCGTAATTGCTACGAATGAATTCTCATAATTTTGACTTTATTTTCAAAATATTTTAACTTTATTCTTGAAACATTTCGACATTATTCTTGAAACATTTCAACTTTATTCTCATAATTTTGGCTTTATTGTTGAAATATTTCAACTTTATTCTCAAAATATTTTGACTTTATTCTCATAGTTTCGATTATATTCTCAAAATATTTAAACTTTATTCTCGTAATTTCAACTTTATTCTCAAAATATTTATAGATTTTAATATCATAATCCTATTTATTTATTTATTTATTTTTTACCATGGCACTAAAACGCCTTCTGGCAAAAGCAACTATCAGTGCTGAATAATATAATATAATAAATATATAGTTCAACCTTTAAATATAAGCACATTTTACACTATGAAGTGCTGAAGACCATTTTCATTTTGTTTGCTTTTCTCTGACACAGGGGCCTAAACTGTTACCATGTTGCATTCTTGGTTTGGTTTACTTTGGGGAGGCAGCATTTCAGAGTCTACCAAAATGTATTTATGCAAGTCACATGAAAGTCACTTTATCTTCTCACTGGTCAGAGTGCACCTGTTTATGTTCTGGGACTCTGCTCATAGCGTCATCCATCTGGGTGGAATGTCAAGTTACTTCTGCTGGCTTGTTAGCTATACTAATATATAACATTTTTTTCAGTTGGAGTGGGAATCAAGGCTTCTCGAGACAGCATTCTTGCATAGAAAGTCTATTAGACAACATTTGGGGTGTAGAGGATGTAGGCGCTCTTTAATGTGTCAACTGCGAGAACTATTGCAGTCACCTACAGAATCAGACACTGTAAAACACGTTTTCCATTATGAATTATGATTGTTGCGGAGTGGATCTGAGCATGTTCGTTGTGTTCCCTTACCAAAAAGTAGTATAGTTCAGTTTTATTTTATTAAGTACACTTAAGTAAAGTTCAAGTATATTTTTAGTATACTTTATGTAGTAAGTATACAAATATAAGTAATATACTTGTAAATGTACTATTTCAATACTCCCTGGGACTAAAAAAAAAAAAAAAAGAAATAAACAACGTTTTGAACAAACAGCTGAAAAACAGACTATGAATTGGATTCAGAATGATACAATCTAAACGTAGATGGAGTTGATCAACACCTCAATGCTTGACAGTCATTATTACCTCTTCATTGGTAGACATTTTATTCCACAACATTACACAGTTTTGATGCTGTTTTATGTCTGATGATGCTGATAGATTACATGTGGAAGCGTCTGTTGTTTCAGTTTCTTCTTCACTTATGTTTTTTTTTTTAGAAATTCTGTACAGAAGATGTGTAATAGTTCCGAAACATATGCTCTAAATGCACCAAGAGTACAAAACAATGGACAAATATTTCATCTTTATTGTAAAATATTTACAAGATTAGATGTTTAGATATTTACTCTGGACACACGTCTGAATATCACAGAATGATGCTGATTTGCTGTGTTTTGCTTTCACAGGTCAAGAGACTGCCAAAGTACTCTCTCAGGATGACCCACAGCAGTTAAAGAATGACTCTGGCTGTGACACTGATAACAGCTCACAAACACAGATATATGGTGCTCAGGGACCATGTTTGCCTCCAACTCCTCCAAACAGTCAGAACATTTCCCTCCAAGACAGGAAATGGCGCCAGGACCACAGGCTGTTAAAACACATGCAGTTCCTGCACTGTTTGAGTGGCTTGCTCAGAGGCTATGAGCCGTCTATGTGCCACGATGGTGATGTGGTCTGGGATTCAGTAGTGCAGTTGCTGGATTCCGTGGTAGAGGTTTTCAGGCAGACACACGTTGGGCAGCCTCTGCATCACCCAGAGCAGCTGCGTCATGCCACACAAGTGGTGGCACAGACCCTGAGTCGAGGAGGAACACAGAACGGGTGTTCAGTGCAGCACTTCAGCAAAGTGAATGACCTGTTGAAGGAGATGATCGGCCTATTGCTTATCAACCAACAACTCAATTCGGTAAGAGAGAGATTTGTGTACTGTGGGTAAAGCCAGTTGCAGCCCAGACAAGAAGTGGGCCAAGAAATGTATAGATAGCACACACCAGACGCATCTTTCTGTACTTGTATGCTTAAGGCTGCAGTCCAAAACACTGAATCACAATACAGGCGGAAGTTCACTTCTACAGTGAACAAAGCAGCATCAGTGAGTTTGAGAAAAAAAACAATGAGACAGCTCAAATAAAAAGATTAGAAAGGTACTATATTATTCAGTTTCCCAATAAATGTCTGTACAAAATACATCTTCCAGCTAAGAGTGAGTTAATTTACAGATAATGTACTCACCCCATTGTCATCCAAGATGTTCATGTCTTTCTTTCTTCGGTTGTAAAGAAATTGTTTTTTGAGGAAAACATTTCAGCATTTTTCTCCATATAATGGACTTCCAAAATGCAGTTTACATGCAGCTTCATACGATCCCAGTCGAGGAAGAAGGGTCTTATCTAGCGAAATGATTGGTTATTTTCATAAAAATAATACAATTAATATACTATGTCAAACACTTGTCTTGTCTTGCTCTCCCTGAACTCTGTGTATTCTGGCTCAAGACAGTTAGGGTATGAGGAAAAACTCCAATTGTATTTTCTCCCTCAACTTCGAAATCGTCCTATATCGCTGTTTTACCTTTTTTGTTAAGGGTGCTCGTCAACGGTCACTGTCACTCGTGTTTTTTCTCTGTCGCTGGTAGTGTGAATGCAGTAATAGGTAGCAGGTTAGATGGGTTTGCTGTATGTCTTGAGAAGAACATCCTACTTGCTCCGTAAACATTTCTTAATGTTGCTGCTATCATAGCAGTGTGCAGTGGTTGTTGAGGCTGTGTGGTGTTATTGTTGTCTTTGTAGGATGTCAACTGCATGTCCATTCAGAAGTCCTGTGGTTATTCAGACACTGACCAGATGCGTGTGTTATTCAGGTTGAGTGGATTTGCACACTCTGCTGAAGGATGATGGAAGGAGTAGTAGATATAGTCTTCCTGCATGAAGTTTGTTTGGGTGGGAGAGCTGCATGAATAGTTGTTTAAAGTTTTCAATCTCTTCCAGTGCATCAGAATTCAGTGTTTGCAACATTCTTATGCTTCATTCAGATGTTCCTTGTTTACATCAGAAACTATTGCTTGAGGCAAGCAGCATGTAGCTGTTGTCCTGCTACTAATGTTTCTGATGTTGGAATCACCCACTGTCAAAGTGCTGGGGTTCGGCTGCACTCTAAGCAGAATACTGCTGTCTGCTCAACCTTGTGTGTCTGCTAGCTACAGTGTTAACGGCTGAGTGATGCTATCTGTGCCTGATTGTGTTTGAAGATTCTTCGTCCACATTTATTAATGCTTTAGATCTGTTCTCAAGATGTACAGTGGGGTGGTAGGATACCACTGCCAGTCTGGTCAAAGCCGTATCTGGAGTGGAAGATGCTAATGCATCACTATGTGACAAGAAATTTGAAAGGATAATGATTCAGTTATGGATGAGTAAAGATATTTATTGCTTTTTCCATCTTCAATTGATTAGAGTAGGAGTTTCCCTAGTACTGCACATAGATATTTACCTTATTGGGCACACGCAGCTCAAATCATGGGACAAACTACTAATCAGCTGATGGGTTATGTCAGCTGAGTTCAGTAAGGAGAACATTTAAAACAAGTCATAGTGTAGAGGAGAGTTTGCAAAAGAAACTTTTATTAAAAGATGAACCAGCCAACTGCACTGGATCTGATGCATGTGGAAAACCGAGAAGGCACTGATACTCATTTTTATTCAGTGATATTAGCCAGTCATTACAGTTTCTGTTTACTGACAAGCCAACATTCTTAGTATACTAAGAATTGTTTTTGATCCTGCCAAACCTGACTAAAGCAACATAACTCAGAGGTATGAGTTAGGTGTGTGCCTGGCTTAAGAAATGAGTGTTCAGTCTGATAAAATATATTTATATAGGTGATTTATATAGGTGTGAGGTGATTTATATATACTTTGTGACGCCTCGAGGCAGCTAGCAGGCTCTTGGTTAAGCCAGTGTGTGTTTCCTGGCCAGGGCCCCAGTGTGTCAAACAATAACATTTATTAACCCAGATTCCAAGACAGGACAGCTGCAGCTTTTCATGAAGGATGGATACTGTCAGAAATGTTTAAATGGGTGGGCCTACATAAAACAGGGTGGGCAAAGTGTTTTGTTAATTTAATTTCAACATTTAATATTAAACTCAAAAGTTAACACGAAAAGCAATGAGCAGTTGTATTTTTATTAACTATAATATTAGCAAAGAAATTTTGTAACAAATATATTGCTCATTGTTAATATAAGTAATATATGCATCAACTAACGTTAACTAAAGGAAGTTTATTGTAAAGCATTAATTTAGACTGAAACAGCAAGCCTTCACAGATGATCTCATAATCAAGTGTCTCTGTCAGTACGCAGTTAAAGGAGAGTAAACATCGAGGAGCATAGAAATGCACACAGCTCCAAATAGCCTATGCAATTTGTTGTGGAGAACAGTATCTAGCATGTGTATGTGTTTCTTTCCATGAAGGACGTGTCTGTTAAAGGAGAAGTTCACCTCTGAACAAAAATTTACAGATAATGTACTCACTCCCTTGTCATCCAAGATATTCATGTCTTTCTTTCTTCAGTCGTAAAGAAATTATGTTTTTTGAGGAAAACATTTTAGGATTTTTCTCCATATAATGGACTGATATGGTGCCCCGAGTTTGAACTTTCCAAATGCAGTATAAATGCGGCTTCAAACGATCCCAAAGTTGTAAATGATCCCAGCCGAGGAAGAAGGGTCTTATCTAGCAAAACGATCGGTTATTTACATAAAAATAATACAATTAATATACTTTTTAATGCCAAACGCTCGTCTTGTCTTGCTCTGCCTGAACTCATTTTTTTTTCCGGTTCATGACAGTTAGGGTATGTCGAAAAACTCCCGTCTCATTTTCTCCCTCGATTTCAAAATCGCCCTATATCGCTGTTATACCTTTTTTGTTAAGGGTGTTTGATGCCTTTGCATGCTAATTTGCAAAAACTGGGTCGGTACTTCTGCAGCGATGTAGGATGATTTTGAAATGATTTTTGAAGTTTTTGAAAAAATATGATTGGAGTTTTTCGACATACCCTAACTGTCTTGAGTCAGAATACACAGAGTTTAGGCAGAGCAAGACAAGATGAGCATTTGAGATTAAAAAGTGTTTAAATTGTATTTTTTAAAATGAAAATGACTGATCATTACGCTAGATAAGACCCTTCTTCCTCGGCTGGGATCATTTACAACCGTATTTGGGATCGTTTGAAGCCGCATTTAAACTGCATTTTGGAAGTTTAAACTCAGGGCACCATACCATGAAGAAAAATCCATAATTTCTTTACGACTGAGGAAAGAAAGACATGAACATCTTGGATGGCGAGGGGGTGAGTGCATTATCTGTAATTTTTTGTTCTCCTTTAAGCAGATCAAACACCAGTGCTAATATGATGCTTCACCCTCGGCTCAGAAGTTTCCAATCTTTAACTCTATCACCCGCAGATGGTATGGTTTCATTTGAAGATGATCTGGATTCAATGCTAAGGCTTAGTTTCAACTGGGATATCAAATATACACTTTTTAAAGAATTAATCTGATTGATGTTTGTGCTACTTGTGCTCTGCAAACAAGCGCATTTTATTACTGTGTCCTTACTTCGTAAACATAGCATTGTGGGTGGGACTAGCAGAAACTGACCAATCATCATTTTGACAAGTGTATGGTATGCACTATAGGAAGAGGGGAAAATAAGAAGCTCCCTGTAATTCACCATGAAAAGTTAATATTTTTTAAGAACTAAATATAAAAAGTTATATTGAAATAACACATTGTTTATTATTATCGTTTAATAAATTACATCCATTTGGAAAATTACCAACTTCTCATTGGCTGGGCCACAGCTGAAAGTGGGTGGGCCTAATAATATATCTTACGTAAATTAGAACATCATATACTGGTAATACACAATAATACCAAGTAGGGATGCATAATCCTGAATTTTTTTTAATTTCTGATATGCCAATATTTTTCATATTTTACCAATATACACATTTTTCATTTTGGGTACTTTTACAATGACAAAAACAATGACTGCGTCTGAATTTTTACTCATAAAGTATATCATGGTAAAAATCTTGTCTATTATATAAAGTGACAGGTTTAATTTCACCAGAATATCTTTATTTATATAGCCTATATGACGCACATGCACAGGATTGTGGGAAATCGAAGGCAGTGAAGGATACATCTATGCTGCCTTCAAAATTCGATCAAAAGAAGGTACCTCCGGAGACAGGAAGTGAAGCAGAATTGGGATTCGGACGTTGCTTGATGCTTTCCTGCCTTGGAATACTGCCTCCAAAAGGCAGCATTTTAAAGCTTTCGGACGCAGCCAATATATCCAGTATATCCTGGTTGAGTTTCATCAGATCAGTCTGATACGGTCTCCTTCTGCTCTTAGTTCTCAGTCCATGGCGTGCTGTCAGAGTGTCTGCTGGCTCTGGGAGGAAGTCCTGTGGTGAGAACTGCACTTGTTCAACTCCTGATGTCTCAGATCATTCAGCTGGCACAACAGCTATGGGATACCTGTAAGGTAAGTTACTCCACCCTGTATCTAGAGATCACTGTAAAAATTTAGCCAAACAAAAAACTCTCCTTATTGAGGGTAAGTTCCATCTTGTTCAGTCTTGAAAAATATTTTCATAGAATAATGAAAGTAATAAGCAGAAAATGCCTTCATAACAAACATAACCTGCCAAAAGTCCTTCTGTGGTTGAATGGTCCGTTGGCCGAATTATATAGATCCGGTACAACTGCTTCTGCACAAGGTGTATTGGTGTCATGTGCAGTAGCCTAGACTGTTAAGACTTTTTGTTGTATTTTTGCCACAACTTATTGGCAGTACTTTTTCCAGTCTTTTTCTGTAATTGCCCCTTCACAGCACACTGATGGTATAAAATCTTTAGTTTAAACATTTCACATGAATTTGCAATATAGCAGGATCTTCACAAATAATTTTACAGTAAGTCAAACCCTGTCATTCTACATCACCCTTACAGATTTCATCAGGATTGGACAAACTGTAAAAAGATATAACTTCTATGTCAACCCCTAGACTGTAAAACAGGTACCATAGAACATCTACAACCCCAATTCCAGAAGAGTTAAATCAAGAATGTTATCTGTTTATTCTCTTTGACATTTATTTAATTGACTAAAGTACAAAGAAAAAAATTCCAATGTTTTCAGTGGCCAACTTTTAATATATAATATTTATTTAATTTCACCAAATTTTAATTTTCATGGCGGCAACACACTCCAAAAAAATTGGGACAGAGGCAAAATAAAAGTGAAAAGGTTATAGAATGTCTAAATTAAACAGTTTTGAAACAGTTCACAGTAAGCAGGTGAAATGGAAATAGGTGAGGATATCATGTTTGGGTATAAAAGGAGCATTTCAGTCTTTGCAAGTGAAGTTGGATCATGTCTCATGATCATTTCTCACTTTGTGCCAAATTTGTGTCAAACAAATAAAAAAAACACATTTCTTAATAGAAAACCACAAAGAATTTAGTTCTTTCATCAACTACCACACATAATATTGTGAAAAGATTCAGGGAATCCAGAAAAAATGTCAGTCACCTCAGGTGAATGTGAATGACCTTTGTGTCATGCTGCAGTGTTAAATATAGCCACATGGGCTCAGGAGTACTTCAAAAAACTGCTGTCACTCAACACATTCTGCAGCTGCATCAATAAATGCAGAGCCAGAGCTCATCTCAGATAGTCAAAAAGACGATGGGATGTGTGCTGTGGTCAGACGAGTCCACGTTTCAGCTTGTAACTGGGAAAAATGGACATTGAATGTTTATTACCAGAGACCAAAGGGACTATCCAGACTTTCATCAGCAACAGATGCAAACGCAAACGACTGTCACGGTATGGGGCTGCAGCAGAGCAAACGCCATTGGTGACTGGAATATGTGAGAAGGTACCATTGAAATGAAGGCATGTATTGGGCTTGTACAAACACATAGACTGCCGTCAAGATGACGTCTTTCATGGGAAGTCCATGGTTATTAGATCAAGATAAGGGCAGGTCTCATTCTGCATGTGCTACAAAAGTGTGGTTTTGTAGACACAGACTGAATGTGCTTGACCGGTCTGCCTGCCGTCCAGATCTGTCTCCTGTTGATAATGTATGACCAGTCATGAAAAGGAGAATCAACAATTGCAATTAAAAGGAGAGTTGATGTGGCACAGTGTTAAACATGCCTCTGTCCCAACTTTTTTTGGAGTGTGTTGCAGCCATGAAAATCAAAATGTAGTTATATTTACCCAATAAAATTGGCCTCTGAAAACATTGGAATTTTTTTCTTTGTACTTTAGTCAATTAAATAAAGGTTAAAGAGAATGAACAGAAAATATATTCTTGATTTTATGGCATTTCACGAAACGTCCCACCTTTTCTTGATTTCTGGTTGTACATGGAGTTACAGTTAACGCAATTACAATTTCGGTTGCTACTATTTTGAACAGAAATTGTTACTTTAGACCCTCCCCATCTGCTATTGGTCAGACAAAGAAATAGTCCCATCACAAACACAATACTTTGACTAAGCGTAGCTGTGTCAGGCTAGTCGGGATGCCCAAACTGTAGGGGTGTAATGGTTTAAATTCCTCACGGTTTGTATCGCAGTTGTTCTGTATAACTGTGTCCTAACCAGACACGACAGAACAAGATTCCAGCGACAAGCAGTTTGTCTGACGAACGTGACACAGCTACACAACGCAACAGAATCAATCAAAAATCACAGCCAATCAGAAGCATGTTTGGGTGGGATCTGTCTTCAAGAGCATTGAAGACAAAATGGATAAGTACATAATCCTATTTATAAACATGAACATTTTTTAACGTTATTAAATACAATAATTTTCATAGAATACGCTTCATGAAGAGTTGACAGTTTGAACATGATTGTTTCCTTAAATTTGTTTTCAAGATCTGAGATAAACTATCTATTGTTGCTTTCAGTTTGATTATAAAGGTCACACAAAATGATATTCAAACTCATATTAATTCCTTTTAATACTGAATGAAGCACATAATCAGTACTTGAGATTATCATTGTCATAGGATGTATGCTGTTGTTCCATCTGCCACATTGCAGATATAGAATCCGTTTCTAAAAATGAATCCAGAAAAGATACTTTTTGTTGCATGTCTCGGCATCGCGTTGAGTTCAAACTCAACTCAAATATATATATATTTGAATTAACGCGTTGTTTTTGCCCCATGTGTACTTATTTTGTGTGTGCTTTCTTTGCCGTAGCTTTCCGTGTCAGTGTAAATGGCTTAATCAGATTTTGGCCATTGCACTGAAAAAATATTTTCATTCATCCAATTACAAAAAATTGGTTAATGGTTCACATCTATATTTTATAACTTGAGCCAATGAAAAATAAATAACTAAAGCACTAAACAATATTTCTATGAAAACTATTTTATAAAACCTGGCATGAAAGTATATTTTTCTTGTTGAAGAATGTCAATAAATTTTTTTGATCTAAACAAAAAGATATAGCTTTAATCAAAACAAAAATTCCCATTTAAGAAATATTATTACGGATTATTTATAATTACTACAGCTGACTTCCAGTCACAGATGAAGATGAAATCAACTGAAATGAAAGAGAATAAATCTCTCAAGATCTCAGCAGAGGAGGATTAAACAACTCCACAAACAGCATCACCAGCTTCACTTATAACTAACCAGGGGTGCTTTTTCCAAAAGCAACTGTGGTCGCAAGTTCTGTCGTTACTAACAGAGTTCAATGGAACTTGCATCCGTGACTCGTCTGACCACAGCACACATTTCCATCATCTTTTTGACCTAAGATGAGCTCTGGCTCAGGAATATGAGATCATGCACATTTAATAAATTACACACTTCTACCAGATTCTGTTTGTCATAGTTTACCCAAATGACTGAAACAGACTCTTATGGATACAAACCACAAAAATAAACACACATTCTAGCTTTCCAAATGAAGACAACAATTACTACAAACTAACCCTGTCCGACTCCAAAAATAAAATGTTGTTTACTTTATTTGTTGATCATTTTTGTGTTTAGGACATCCCTAAAAATCTTTTGTGGAGGTTTGACGATTTAGCTTATTTTTGGAGCTTGACCACAAAGTATAGTCAAATAAACTCATACTCATAAACAAATGCCAGAGGGGGGGGCTTTGTTTTTTCCAGTTTTCACACTTGCTGAAGGTAATGACGGAAATATAGTTTGACCAATAACATGCAGGCGTTGTACATAATCGACCAATCGGGCGCATTAAAAGGTGTGATCTACAGAGAATGGTCAAAGCGATGCAAATACATTTACATATTAGGTGTGTTTGACTTGAAGCAGCGGTGTGCACACCGATCGTTGTATGACATCAAAGCACCACGAGCATGAGGAGCCATCTGCTCTCTATAGCTCTCTTTGATGCTATAAAATGGTCAGTCTGCACAGTGCAAACAAAGCCAAAACCTGGATATTTTAGACCAGGGTTGCCCAAACTCAGTCCTGGAGGGCCAGTGTCCTGCAGAGTTTAGCTCCAACTTGCCTCAACACACCTGCTGGGACGTTTCTAGTATGCCTACTAAAAGCTTGATTAGCTGGTTCAGGTGTGTCTAATTGGGGTTGGAGCTTAACTCTGCAGAACACCGGCCCTCCAGGACCGAGTTTGGGCACCCCTGTTTTAGGCAATATAAACCAATTTCGAGTAGACGTCACAGTGACGTCATTTGCAGCTGCGCGCGCATAGTGGTTGCAGACAAACACTGGTAGCAAGTGAAGGTAAATGGGTAAACTCCATGGAATAAGAGAAAAAAAATATTTTTGTGCCTTTTGATGTCAAAATCGGAATGCAAATAATTTTTCTACAATACTGTAGTCAAAGACGCCATTTGAAGCTAAACGCAGACGTTTAAACGGACATACTATGAATGAAAACTGCTATGATTACTCTACTTTTAAAGCATAAATTTGATTTAAACAATAGGTCTACATAATACACATATGCTGTTCATAGGGGATGTACTGTATTAGCCCTACAGTTACAGCGTGAAATATTATTTAAACCTATTACTATTAACATTTTTACATAACATTTTTTTTATTTTATCTCACAGTTCTGATTTTTGTTTCTCACAAATGCAAGTTTATATCTCCTAATTCTGACTTTATAACTCGATTTAACAAAACTAGCGAGTTTGTTAATTCTGAGGGAAAAAAGCCAGAAGTGTGGGATGTAAACTCTGAGCCGAGGGGAAAAGAGAGAATGACGAGTTGTTTTTCCTCTAGAGTTGTGGGATATAATCTCGGAATTGCGAACATAAAGTCAGGATTTTGAAATATAAAATCAAATTTACCTTTTTTATTCTTTTATTTCATGGCTCCATAGACTGCCACTTGAACCGCCCATAAAAAACGTCATCCCTGTT
>JAHKKF010499723.1:0-17762 GCA_019740295.1 Labeo calbasu
AAAAAAAAAACAGATCAGGAAGGACATGAATGAGGTATGGAAGAGGGGTGCAGAGAAAGCCAATGACAGAATAAATCTCTTAACCTGTAAAGGTTAAGGTTTGGCTGGTTAGCATGCGGCCCTGTTAACCCCTGCTGGCTGATGTTGGAAATACACCATCTGTTTTCCAATAGCATCTTCTCTATTGACGACCATTTAAAAGCATGTATTTTGCTTAAATATTTTTTTTTATGTTATTTGTTTTTGGCAAATTCCAACCTAATATTCCATAGTATTACAGAGGATGGCAGATCTAAATTTCTTTATATACTATAGACATCTATGGTGTAAAAATCTCAAAAACAGTAAACATGCTACCTGTCTCAGTCCAAAAAAAAAAAAAAAAAACAGACAAAACTCCAACTCCAACTTTCTGCCTAATCTAATAACAGCCTTTTTGTTAGTTCATGCTTATTTCTATGGAGTATGAGAAGCGTAACCTCACCGCTTTCTACAGAAGGTCAGTGTTATCATCACATGTTGAGCATATGTGCTCTCAGTGTGGGAGAAAGGCCAGACAGGATTCGTCTGGCGCTGAGAGAACCTAAGGGCTTTGAGTCAGCGCCATGACCTAGTAAATGTGTTCATCACAACACACGGTTCCTCACCGGGTAGAAAACATGACTACTGATTGGACCATTGGTACTCATGGATACTCATTTTGATTGTTCCCATATTCTCAGTGACTATCATCAAGTATGCATGTTAATTTTGTTGTGTTCCATGTTGGTTCCAAGTGTACCAAAAGACATTACCATTTTCTCAATTTGTTGTTCTGCATTTTAGAACAATTTATTTTTCCTGAAGAGCCAAAGCATTAGCAGCATAGAAACAATGACAACAGAGTTAAATAAAAAAAAAAAAGAAAAAAGAATGAATGAAAAACAAGCGCAAAGAAGTAGAAGTATGCAAGTATGCGCTTTTATGTTTGTAGGCAGTACTGGCTCCTTTAGTACCTTGAAATTATAAATTCACAATTTCAATTTTTTTTTTAAATAACTTAGCAATTATTAATGCAAGTGTATGACGTGATTATCTAGAGTTTTTTCTTAAAGCTTTTCTTTAGCATGCAAGTGGACCAAAGAGTATCAAATTCTCTTCTAATTCTACACCAGTCAAAAGTTTTTGAACAGTAAGATTTTTAATGTTCCAAAGTACAGCAAAAACACAAAATATTTTTATTATTTAAAATAACTGTTTTCTATTTGGATATACTTTAAAATGTAATTTATTCCTGTGATTTCAAAGCTGAATTACTCCAGTCACATGATCCTTTAGAAATCATTCTAATATTCTGATTTGCTGTTTAAAAAACATTTATTACTATGTTGAAAACAGTAAAATTTTGAATAGAAAGTTCAGAAGAACAGCATTTATCTGAAATAGAAATCTTTTGTAACATTATAAATGTCTTTTTAATCACTTTTGAACAATTTAAAGCATACTTGCTAAATAAAAGTATTAATTTCTATAATTAAATGTTTCTTGAACAGCAAATCAGCATATTAGAATGATTTCTATTTTAGCTTTGATCACAGGAATAAATCACATTTTAAAATATATTCAAAAAGAAAACAGTTCTTTTAAATAGTAAAAATATTTGTAAATTTTACTTTGTTTTGCTGTACTTTGAATCAAATAAATGCAGACTTGGTGAGTAGAAGAGACATTAAAAACCTTACTGTTCAAAAACTTTTGACTGGTAGTGTATCTGTTTCTTTTTTCAAAATTGCAGTTGAATTTAACAACCAGTGACACAAAACATATTTCATACAAGTCAGTTTAGTCCGACAAGTCATACAAGTTATTCATGAGTTAGGATAGTCATGGCAAAAACTTAACCGTGTAAAAAAGAAATGGGTGAATAACAATACTACTACTACTAAATAACTACTAATAAATGCAACTGTATGATTAAAAATACTGATGACACAAAGTAGGAACGATTTCTTAAAATGTATTTTTTTTAAACAATTAAGAATAAATAATATTTAAAAATAAATTAAACTTTATATAATTATAATACTATTGTTATTTAATTATACAGTATTACCAATTAAAAAGGGTGAAAATGAAACTTAAATAAAACTAAACTTGGCAAGAAAAGTAATAATAAACGTATGTTTAGTAATAAATACAGTCTTTACATTACCCTAATAAGTGTTTTTGTCAAAACTTCATGTTTATTTAATTTAGTAAAACTTTTCTGGGATGTCTGTGCACTTTTTGCATTCTGTCAGAGAGTGTAGTTTTGTCTCTATTTTATTTTGGGTGCACCCTGTCAAGGTGGTTCTCAGTTTTTTTCATCTGCCAAGATGTATTGTATTTTTTAAGGGCCCTATAGCATTGCATTTGACTTTGTTGTTGTGTTTGAGTTCTCTACCTTTTTTGTCTGTGTCTATTCCCGTATGCCTTCGGAGATCCCAAACAACAAAACTTCAACTGTTCTTAGGTAAGGTCATGAGGAGTTCAAAGCTGTTTAAAGAGTTCTCAAGAATTCATCCAGGCATTCAACACTTCAGCCCCAATTCATCAAGAAACTGCTACTGTTGAGTTAACATGTTGACTTGTAAATTAATAATCACTTGTGGAAGACATGTCTCCGGATTCTGGCAACTAGAGAGCCAGCTTCACTCACACAACCTGCTCATTAGCAGTGATAAGTAGAGCACTCATCATGTGGGATTGCATACTGTCACACAGCGCTCGCTCGCATACTCGCCAAGAGCAGCTCTTTTATTTTCTCTTTCCCTTATTCTTTTGTTCTCATGCTTTTCTGCAGTGACACTCCTCGTCCATTTTCTCGCTCTCATCTTGTGTTCAATAACATTTCCAAATAAAATGTCATTACAATGACAAGAAGAAGAGAAAAAACTACACATATATTTATTTTTAAATATAACACTACCATTCAAAAGTTTGGGGTAAAGTTGTTTTTGAATATGGAAATGAATACTTTTATTAAGCAACAGTGCATTAAACTGATCAAAAGTGACAGACTAATTTGCAGTTCTTTTGAACTTTCTATTCATTAAAAAATGTATCATGGTTTCCACACACATATTAAATGGTTAGTTCACCCAAAAATGACAATTCTGTCATTATTCATATCACCCTCTTGTCATTCCAAACCTTCATTCATCTTTGGAACACAAATTATGATATTTTTGAAATCCGAGAGCTTTCTGACCCTGCATAGACAGCAACACAACTGACACGTTCAAGCCCCAGAAAGGTAGTAAGGACAACTTTAAAATAGTCCATGTAACATCAGTGGTTCAACCTTAATTTTATGAAACTACAAGAATACTTTTTGTGTGCAAAGAAAACAAAAATAACGACTTTATTCAACTATTTCTTCTACACCCGGATGTCTTCTAGAACCCAGATGCACTGTTCCTGGTTTACAAGCAGAGAAAATCATACGCATGGTAGTTGCTGTTTGTGAAGGGTCAGAAAGCTCTCGGATTTCGTAAAAAAAAAAATCTTAATTTGTGTTCCAAAGATGAATCAACAACATGAGGGTGAGTAATGAAAGAATTTAAATTTTTGGGGTGAACTATCCCTTTAAGCAGCACAATATTTACACAATATAAAATATCACCTGACCACCAAATATATAATGGAATGATATAGTGGAATGATTTCTGAAGGATCATGTGTCACTAAAGAAAAATTAAGCTTTGACATCACAGGAATACAGTTGAGGTCAAAAGTTTACATACACCTTGCAGATGTCACGTTGTTTCTGCTGACAGCAGAATCTGCAAAATGTTAATTATTGTACCAAAATAAGAGGAATCATACAAAATGCATGCTCTTTTATTTAGTGCTGACCTGAATAAGATATTTCACATAAAAGACATTTACATATAGTCCACAAGAGAAAATAACTGTTGAATTTATAAAAATGACCCTGTTCAAAAGTTTACATATGCTTGATTCTTAATACTGTGTTGTTACCTGAATTACCCACAGCTGTGTTTTTTTTGTTGTTCAGTGATAGTTGTTCATGAGCCCCTTGTTTGTACTGAACAGTTAAACTGCCTGTCGTTCTTCAGAAAAATCCTTCAGGTCCCACAATGCAACAATGCAAGAGCCAGGGGTGTTAACTTTTGAACAGAATGAAGATGTGTACATTTTTTATTATTTGCCTAAATAGCATATTTTTTTCATTTAGTACTGCACTTCAGAAGCTACAGAAGAAACTTCCCATTAGACAAAATTTACCATGATCTTCAGATTCAAAAAGTAATGCGTTGTGTTTCCTTCTGAAGCATCAGTGAGCATTTGAACCTTCTGTAATAGTTGCCGAGTCCCTCAGTTGTCCTCAGTGTGAAAAGATGGATCTCAAATTCATACAGTCATTGCTGGAAAGTGTTCAAATCCACAAAAATGCTGGAAGACCAAAGAATCTGTGGGACCTCAATGATATTTCTGAAGAACAGCGGGCAGGACAAACAAGGGACTCATTAACAACTATCACTAAACAAAAACACAAACAAAAACAAACAAAAAATCGCAGCTGTGGATCATTCAGGTAACAACACAGTATTAAGAATCAAGCGCATGTAAACTTTTAAACAGGGTTACTTTTAAAAATTCAACTATTATTTTCTCTTATGGACTATATGTAAACGTCTTTTATGTGAAATATCTTATTCAGGTCAGTACTTAATAAAAAATAACATGCATTTTGTATGATTCCTCTTATTTTGGTAAAATAATTCACATTTTGAAGATTCTGCAAGGTGTATGTAAACTTTTGACCTCAACTGTAAGTTATTTTAAATTGAAATAATATTTCACAATTACTGTTTTACTCTATTTTAAATCAAGTAAATACAGCCTTGGTGAGCATAAAAGACTAAAAGACTTAAAGACTTAAAAATCTTACAAACTTCTAACTTTTTAAACATAAATAATAATAAATCTAACTAATTGTACATACCACATAAAGAAAAGTAGTGGGATGAGTAAACAGTAAAATATACATGCAATTTTTTTTCCCCTCTCTGTCGCTATCCAAGTTTTCACGCAGTTACTGCACAAAGTGTTAAACTGTCAGAGTAAACGAGCCAGGTTCAGTTTCATCGGACCTGTGAGAAAGAGAAAGGCAAGAGAGTTGAGTGTCCTTCTGCTCTGATGAAGCTGTGACAGACACAGATGGCTGCCTGGTTACATCCCAACTGGCTCACATTGAAGGCGTCCTCTGCATTGGCTCACCTCTGATTACCACTCTCAGAAAATAAATGTGTTTACCAGAGAACATATGAAGGAAAGTTGGATATACACACTTACGACTGGCCTAACAAAAGCTCAAACACTTGAACTTTCAAAGAATAGTGAGTCATAATGTATTCACCGTCATAGTGTTCCAAACCAATATGACTTTCTTTGAAATGTTTTCCTCCTGTTCTATTATGCAGAAGAAAAAAAACAGGATTAGAATAACATGAGTAAACGATAACAGAATTTTAATTTCAGGGTGAACGTTCACTTTAAGACGAATCGCTCAGCGTCCCTGTAAGCAAAACAGCTAATTATTAATGAGAGCCCAACCGCTCTGTTAGGAGAACAGATGCTAGTACTGGGGGAGTCTTTCCCATCAATACTTATTAGCCTCTGGCTAATCAAAAGCTACCAAGTTCTGTGAAAACACCGGTGTAAAAGTTCTGTTAAAATGGTTGTTCATGTCACTCACCTTCAGTATAACATCCCCAAGGTAGACAGAGCAGTTGGTCACGTCAGCAGCAAGTTTTTTCTTCTTTGCACGTCTACATCTGTTATTCCCACAGCTGCTTCTTCCATCATACACATGGAACAGAAGCAACGTACACATAATAAATATGTGATTATTTTGCATATTTTAAAAAGCCTTATTACCACCAGCACGAAGCTTTTAAAGTATCTCATATATTTTTATAAATAAACCATTGCCCTGGTGAGATAATCAATGTCAGTCCGTTGACAGATTCCCCCCAGCTACTTGGGTTTTCGACAAATCTCAAATGATGCTTCCCTGAAGTTCATTAAAATTGCACCAAAACCCCTGTATAAAATAACAATTTAACCATGTCTCCTGCCATTTTGCGATAGCGCCGATGGAAATGTTCATCATTAAAGCTAAATTTCCCTCTGCACTGTACATTTCTGTAGTTGAAGAATACTTCTGCCTTGGCTTTAAATGGCCCACAAATGAGCCCTTGGATTCCTCCAGAGAGGGGCTACTTTTGCAGAGGTTGATCGAGGGTGTGCCCACAAGGCATATAATGTACTTGAGGGTTACTGGGGCTCTAATCACTGGAGAGAGTGATGCTGGAGAAGAGGTGTGTGTAGTCTCAGAGCTGTTGAGCTATTCACTGCCTGTGTACTGCAGTGAGGGAACTCTCTGACCTAGTTGGGTATTGCCTTCAGTGCTGCTGCTAATGAGTAGAGATGTCACAGGCTGTTGCCCACATCCCAATTAGCCTTGCTTCTGCTTCAAATCAAGGAAAACTCTGTTTAACAGACAACAGAGCTGCGGTCAAAGATTCCACGAGAGGTTACCGCAGATTAAAGAACTGAGGATATCAGAATTCTGGTGGTTCACAATGGCTGATAACAAGCAGGTAATCACAGCCGTGCTGATTCTCCCAAAACAACATAATTGTGAGTGTGATATTGCTTTTATGTGAGAGTTCAATCAACAAGAAGACAATATGGTGTAGTTTACATTCAGACTAAATATTCCAGGTTACTTTGTCTGTTTTAGATCCACCAATGAAAATAGTTCCAAACAAAGCTAAGGCAAAATTAAGCATTTCCGATTTTTCTTTATTTACCCCAAAAGAATGGAAGTGAATGTGACAACATGCCCCGTACCCCACACTGTAACAATTGAGGGGCACGTTGTAACATGACCATATGACATCCTAAAATGTTATCTGATCTAATGAAAAAGAAAATACAAGACCAACTAAAATATTTTGTCACTAAAATAAAATTAACTTTTTCAAATAAAATAATGGCATTTTTTTAGAATTAAAAATAATCTCATTTTGGAGTTTGACAATAAACGCATTGCCACCATGCTTGGGACAGCCCTAATCGCAAGACACATCTACTGTATATCAAAACAATATGGGAAAATAGATGAAGAACCACATTCAGACAATAAGAATAACACAGAGATACACTCCTCTCCCTCCACACACAGTTCTCACAGAACACGAGACACATGAACGAGCCAAAATGCTTTCAATTTCTTTAAATAATAAATTCTGAACATTAAACACTGACTTTATTTACCTGTTTCTCATGGTTTCTTATTAAAATCCATAAAAGCACCCAGTGTACATTACATCGCTAATGTCATAGAGTAGCATAGTTTAATAATAGCAGGGCACATTGTAACACAGTGTTACAACTCCCCATCTACGCAATTGGGAATTTAAAACTGCTCAATGTTTAACTGTTTAAAACCATTTAAAAACCTACAAAAAATAAAGTGATGAATAACAGATTGTAGATTAAAATAATACCAGATTGGTCTAATTTTAAATGAATACGAAAAACTGAGCTGAAAAATGTACTTCAGCCAGAAATGTACTTTTGGTATGGTAAAATACATCTTCACTAATATCTTCAACATATTTTTGAATTTTGGCAGACTTTTTTTCTCTATATAGTGTTAACATGGCAACTAGTAAATACTAGTAAATAAATAATTTTGGTTATGCTAGCTTGTGTAGGAATATTTAAATCATGTATTTAAATCAAACTCTGCTCAAATAAACAAACTGACTTAAATAAAGATTTGCTGAATGAGATTTAAAAGTCAAACCAATTAAAAACGATTCAATCTTCCCTTTACTAACACACAATAGTGGTGTTTTGTTTCTGAATGAATCAGTGTTTTTGAACAAACAGGTTGAGTGAATGATTCAATTATTCAATTATTGATTCAAGTATTTTTCAAAAATCCAACCTGGAACACACAAACAAAGACAAAAAAAAGTAAGAGAACTTAAAATGGAGGAAAGCATTGTGTATTGTTAGCTAAATGTGTTAGCTAACAAAAAGTAATAAAAAATGCTAATACAAAAAGTAATTTTTTACATTTAATTTAATATATTACTAAGTACAATGAGTTTATCTTTTTGCTAGACCAGATGTTTTTTTTGTTATAGTTTTGTTATAATGTAGTATTTTTCTTAGTTTTTAGATGATCTATTGATCAAAGATGATGACTAATTTTAACTCAAATTAATATTTCATGTCTGCATATTTGTTTAGTCAAGCAACCATGTATTAAGAGAGATAATGTACAGTCGGCTAGTCATTATGAAACAAATTTCTTTAAGGCTAAAATAAAATGCAAGATTTTTGCCCCAATTTTCCACCGAGTAACAGTTTGGATAAGCTGACGCTAGTTGCCAAAATCAGAGCCAGTTTGCAGATTTGAATTGAAAGATTTCATAGAAAATTGCACAGTGTATGATGGTTACAGATTCTGTTTTATAGCTTCAGATTCCATCCAGTCGAATATCAAACATGTCTGATATTTTGCCAATTTTAGAATGCATATTGTTTTCATTTGTCATGCATCTCCTAGCCATAAAGTGCATGTTCCTGCACGAGTTTGTTGTGATTGGAACAACTTTAAAGTCTGGTAGCAGTCACATAGTCACATAGTGAATTTCCAGCCTTTAGGGCAAGACAAGACCCTGATCAAACCGTTAAGGACCAGTCACACTATACTTTTCGTTCCACTGACTACTGATACACATGCGAATACATGAGGCACAAAATGCAATTTTGTTGCAAAGTTTAAGTTTGGTGAACTCTGCCCTGCAAATTTATAACACATCAAGACAGTTGACCAATTTCAATGTGGCAGAATTTTAGCTGAATCTGCAGGATTAGAGCATTGCAGTAAAATGAAGCAGAACTTAAAAAAAAAAAAAGATGCTGGAGAACATAGTGTCATATTATGACTGTTTTAGAAATTTCTCATGCACAAAGTTTGACCTTGGCTTTAGTGTTTATTTTGCAACAACGACCAGTTGACCATACATTGTCCCTTACATATGTTTCTACTATAGCATTCCCCAGCTTTCACTATAATGTGCAGTTCTGCAGAGGAAGCACTGCAGTCAGCCTCTTTGTCTCCTTTGTCTCCTGCACTGCACAAGCCTCACTCCTCTCCTAGAGGGACCCAGAGAGAAGAACACTCTGAACAAAAGGTTCTCTCCCACTCATACATACAAACTCAACCAAAAAGCACACAAAAGACCGACAGAGCAAACAGAGCAGCAATATGTACATATCTCCCATGCTGTTTCATGGCTTTTATCAGATATGGCACACCAGAAAGCCGCAAACTACATTATACTTAACACAAAATGAAATCTTGGCCATGTATTGATGTTTTCACAAAGCAATTAATTCTGATTTATCGCGTTACTTGCTCAAGGATCTACAATAATCACCTTGAGAAACTCTAAATTGCCCTGTCTATTTTAAAAGCATTCCACATTCAATACGCCTCTTTAACTACAAATGATTTTGTTCCAGCCACACTGCAGAAACCGAGTTATCGGCAAAACGACTTTATCAACTACCATAATAGGTACGAAGGTATTAAAATGCAAAACTGATCCAAATATGTCAAGGTTCGTAATGCAGGGAGAAAACATCAATAAACAGTAAGTCTCAGCCCTAATATGAGGAATGCGGTGCAGGGCTCTCACATAATGGCCTGCTGCCGCTCCCAGCATGAATGTAGTTATACATTCAGAGATCCAAGAATATGATCTTTGATGATAAGCAGCCATTCTCAACCATATTCTGCACTATTTATTTCCACCAAGATTCAGAGGTTAGATTTCATTCACTTATTCTCAATAAAACTTATCTGAGACAGAGATAAGAGCTCAATGCAGAAAGAGAGAGAGAGAGAGAGATAGGCAGCAGAAACCCAGTAGATTTCTTGGCTTTTTCAACTTCAGAGAAAGACAAAAAGATAAAAGGAGGTTGTACAGTTAGCCATTGGAGACCACCACAAAAGCACAAACTCTCTTCCATCTCTGCTTCAGTGATGTATTATGGGGAGATCCTATAGCTTCCTTTGTTCAAGAACAGTGGGCTAGTAAAGAGTTTTGAAATACTATCCATTGTGAGATGTTTGTGTTGGTCCAACACAGCAAGCATATGCCATAGCTGGATAAAACGGTCTGATTATATATTTTAAAAATTTAAAAGTTAAAATCTTTTAATATGGGTCACATATATAAATATATATTATGTATATGTGACCCTGGACCACAAAACCAGTCATTAGTGTAAAGTTCTCGAAATTGAGATTTATACATCATCTGAAAGCTGAATAAATATGATTTCCATTGATGTATGGTTTGTTAGGAAGGGACAATATTTGGCAGAGATACAGCTATTTGAAAATCTGGAATCTGATGGTGCACAAAAGTCAAAATACTGAGAAAATCGCCTTTAAAGTTGTCCAAATGAAATTCATAGCAATGCATATTACTAATCAAAAATTTAGTTTTGATATATTTCCGGTAGGAAATTTACAAAATATCTCAATGAAACATGATCTTTACTTAATATTCTAATGATATTTGTCATAAAAGAAAAAGCGATAAATTTGACCCATCCGATGTATTGTTGGCTGTTGCTACAAATATACTTGTGCAACATAAGACTGGTTTTGTGGTCAAGGGTCACATATGTCATATATATGTATCATATACAATGTCAAGTTTTTTTAAACTACTTTTTTTTAAACTTTAATGCAAAAATAAATTACTTTATTTAACAATTTCTTCTCCACAACGCATGCGGTACTCTCATGAAAAGAAAAAAAATTTGAATAAAGTTGTTTTGTTTTCTTTGCAAACAAAAAGTATTCTCGTAGCTTCATAAAATTAAGGTTGAACCGCTGATATCACATGGACTATTTTTTTTGTATGTCCTTACCTTTTTGAGCCTTGAACATGGCAGTTGCATTGCTGTCTATGCAGGCTCTCATATTTAATCAAAAATATCTTAAGTTGTGTTCCGAAGATGAACGAAAGTCCCTTTAAAAATAGAGGTTCCAAATGGGATTTTGTTTTCACAAAATGCTGTAGAAGAATCATTTTGGGTTGCCTCAAAAAATTTCAGTGAACAATTCTTAAAAGTACCATTTTAAATGTATTTTCCACAAATATCACAAATTATTACTTTCATTCATTTAGTTTTAACTTGAACTAATCAAAGGGAATCAACAAATCAAAGATTTTTTGTTCGGAAAGGCAAAAAAACCTGTTCATCATAAAAAAGTGTTGATTGTACAAATTGCATTTTTTATGAATTTTTGAATACATTAATAGTGAGGACAAAAAAAAATGTCACTGTTCATACTTCATGTTTAAAATAATATATTTGATATTAATATCTCCACCTAGCAGTGCAATCAGGGCATGTCTTTCTTCATGCATGTCATCTGCACACAAGAAGCAATCAATTGTCAATCATGTGATAAATGGTTTCCCACGATTGTGAGTGCTGTGCAAGTACATTTATGCCGCCTCTGTGCATTGAAAAGTCTGTGTATATTATGTGTGTTCGTTTGTAATGAGATCACACAGAGGACTCCTTGCATTAAAGCTCAGCTTTTGCATTTAATATTCGAAAATTACACTCTCAGCTCACGCTGTAATGCTCCAGGGATGTTTTTCCCTTGTCGCCACCTTCCTCCTCCTCTCTCTCTCTTTTTTTCATAAGAAGCATTTTCTCACACTCTGTACTGGGGCTCGCCATTACTTCAAAGGCCCTGATTGTCATTAGCGGAGTCTGCGTTATGAATATTACATCTGTGGCGTGAGGCAGCGTTGTGCCGCATAACCTGCCTCGACAACCGCATCAAATATTTAACTAGGTGACTGCAGGCATTCTTGTGTGTGTGTGTGTGTGTTTCTGAAAGAGACAGAGAGAGAGGGTGGCTTTCAATGGAGCGAGGGTGTTTGTGGGGGTCGAGGGTTTAAGTTGTTCATCATTTACATGGGAGTGCTGATCCTGACAGCAGCCGCCACCTCATCATACCACTTAGGGAAATGAAAAGAACGAGACAGAGAGAGATGGTGGCAGAAGGTTAGGGGACAGGGAGAAGGGTGGGCTGAAGGGGTTCGTTTTAATCAACTTGCTGCATCAAGCTTACTTATGCAAACGGGTCCCTGTGTGAATGAGATGCGGATGATATCCCTGACAGAATGTCAAACAGCACTGAGATAAACTGATAGTTGAGATGTGAGAGTAGATGTGTATTTCCGATGTAAATGAATGTAACGGCCAGGTTAATCATGCATACATCGGAGAATTGGGCAAATATTTGATCATTTATAGAAGCAAACATAGTACTGCCATGCATAATCAAACAGATTACTTCTTCTCGCTTGTCTTCAGATATAGAATATCATACACTATCATACAGTTTGGAATAATTAAAGAGACAGCTCACCCAAAAATGAAAATTCTGTCAAAATGACTCACCCTCATGTTGTTCCAAACCCATAAGACCTTTGTTCATTTTGGCAACACAAATTAAGATATTTTTTATGAAATCTAAGATTGATCTGACCCTGCATAGACAGCAACACAATTGCCACATTCAAGGCCCAGAAAAGTAGTAAGGACATTGTTAAAATAGTCCATGTGACATACAATGCAATAGTCAATTGCACTTTCCAGGGCCATATAGCTGAAATCAAAAGTTTACATACACCTTGCAGAATCTGCAAAATTTCCAAAATAAGATGACTCTGTTTAAAAGTTTAATTCTTAATACTGTGTAATGATCCACAGCTGTGTTTTGTGTAGTTTAGTGATAGTTGTTCATGAGTGCCTTGTTTGTCCTGAGCTATTAAACTGCCCGCTGTTCTTTAGAAAAAAATTTCAGGTGCGACAAATTCTGTTTTTTTAGCATTTATGTGTATTTGAACCCTTTCCAACAATGGTTGTATGATTTTGAGATCCATCTTTTCACACTGAGGACAACTGAGGCACTCATATTCAATTACTGAAGGTTCAAATCTTTACTGATGCTCCAGAAGGAAACATGATGCATTAAGAGCTGGGGGGTGAAAACTTTTGGAATTTAAAGATCAGGGTAAATTGAACTTATTTTGTCTTCTGAGAAACATGTAAGTATCTTCTGTAGCTTCTGAAAGGCAGTACTAAATGAAAAAATAATACGATATTTAGGTAATATAAGAAAAATGTACACGTCTTCACTCTGTTCAAAAGTTTTCACCCCCCGATTCTTAATGCACTGTTTTTCCTTCTGGAGCATCAGTGAGCATTTGAACCTTCTGTAATAGTTGCATATGAGTCCCTCAGTTGTCCTCAGTGTAAAAAGATGGATCTCAGAATCATACAGTCATTGTTGGAAAGGGTTCAAAAATGCAAAAGATGCTGGAAAACCAAAGAATTTGTGGGACCTGAAGGATTTTTGTAGCAGGCAGTTTAACTGTCCAGGACAAACAAGTGACTCATGAACAACTAAAACACAGCTGTGGATCATTCAGGTAACAACAATCAAGAATCAAGAATCAAGTGCATGTAAACTTTTGAACAGGGTCATTTTTAAAAATTTAAATACTATTTTCTCTTGTGGACTATATGTAACGTATTTTATTTTAAATGTCTTATTCAGGTCAGTACTAAATAAAAAATAACATACATTTTGTATGATTCCTCTTACTTTGGTAAAATAATTAACATTTTGCAGATTCTGCAAGGTGTATGTAAACTTTTGACTTCAACTGTGTGAGAGTTGGATGATTCATTTAAATGAACAGAATCACAAAATAGTTTTTGATTCTTGTACTATGTACAATGTTTTCAACTTAGTTATGCAAATTACAGTGTTTTTGTTGTATTTAGCATAAATTTACATGTTCATGTTTGAAGCTGTCACCCTACTGATTTTTTATTTCTTTTCGAATGAGAAAAATAAGCTACACTTTTTTAAAAAGTAGCTTCACCAGCATTGTATGTGGTACACTGAATAGAATAACAGGAGAATTCACACAAGCGCATGATACATTCCACATGGAATACATTAAAAATCTGTGATGTGCTGCTTTGGTGTTCTAGTTTTAATAAATCGACTTTATAAACTACAAGCATGTTAGCGATAGCTATATTAAAGTCTGCTTTATCTCACACACTCACCCTTCTCCAGAAAAAACATCAAAAGCAAAGAAATTGGGTCAAACTCCAAAGCAGTAAGGGAGAACGAAAGTGGAGGCGAGGCAAGGGATACAATTGAATTTGTGTATAGCTGGCTACTTTGGTGAATCTTGTTAATTATTTTCAAAGTAATTTATTTGGTTGGCTTTAGAAATTGAATGCAATGAAACAGATGAACAAAATGGCTTTAGCTGAGGTTCTTACATTTTAATATAAACATGTGACAGCCTCGACTATGCAGATCCTCTACAGTGTCAGGAGTCATTGCTGACTGTTTCCCTGAGGCAGTTAATATGCCAGGTGTTGTTGTAAAACTGGTGAAATCTGTCAGCTAGATGATGCCTAAGCTGCTTCTCTATGCACTCATATTACATTAGCTCTGCGACTGCTCTCTTAGATCCCTCAACTCAGCATTCTGGGGTTTTCAGCCAGAAAGAAAAAAAATCACATTAACATATGGAGCTGTTTACAATGCTAAGTCAGTTAAACCTAGGCAAGTAACTATTTGATATACTAATGGTTATTTATATTAAATAAAGTCTTTTTTGCTGAATTATTTAAAGGAAGCATGTCATTATTATTTTTTTTTATAAACCATTTTTTATAAATATTTTATAATTGATTACTTTTCATGATCTCTGGTGCTTAGAAACAGGCTTTTTTGTGCCTATGAGAAGCACCCCCTTGGCATGTGAAATGAACAACACTGGGGTCAAATCAGGTCAAATATAGTTGTTAACTTCTCCATCCTTCAATAACAACCTCTTTATGACAGGTTTTGCAGTTTGTACTGAAATATGCCTTTGCAAACTTTCAAATCAGACTTATAATATGTTTGGAATGGTATGCTTCTTATAAATTTAGTCCTGACAAGTTAAACCATGTATGCTAAAAGAATATTGAACATTATGCATGTTATTTGCCCTTAAATAGAAGTAATTTACATGTTTTATAAACATTTTTTAAGCTAAATTAATTTCTACTAATAGTTTGATGTTCTTATAGTGCACTCTTTCATAGTAACTCTTACAATATCTCAAAATATATAAGGAAATGTAATTTTCAAGATGGTAATGCATCTCATAGAAAATGGAAATAAATGATTTGGTACTAAAGGGAGCTACTGGAAGTCAAAAAAAGGAGTGAAAGAGAGAGCGAGGCTCCGCCATTTCCATCCGACAGTATACATGAATTATTTCTCTTCAGAAAGTAGAAATAGATTTATTTTAAGGTAAAAGCCAAATAGCTAGGAGCGCTCTAGGCTTCATGTTTTCTTAATGCAGGACTATTTACTGAAGTTGATGTCAGGTAAGCTAAGAAGCTCCCCAGGCCAGTTTCAGCGCATAGGGCTTGTGTCTAATATTAGACCCTGTCTAATAAAGAGAAGAGGTCAGGGCCATAGGTAAACATATAGCTCCCATAATTCCCAGCGAAGAGGACACTGGGAGCAATAAGAGGTGCTATAATGGTAAAAAAAGGGGAAAGACACAGACAACAGAGCTAATAATCTCAGTATTGCAATGAACATGGTGAAAAAGCCCATCCATCTTTAGGTTTGGGGTCAGTGTACTTATGCTGTCAGACAAAGGGTCATTGTGAGAAGGGATGGGTATGTGCTTAGGTAATGTTGCCTTTGTGGCGGCCCTTGGGGCAAATATGTTTCAAGAGTGTGCCTGTGTTTATGTACCTCATTTTTCAATCAGGAAACGAATGTGACACATTCTGGAAAACATAGATGAGCTTTGTCTTTATAGTGCAGGTAACAAAGAATATCTGAAAGTCTGCTATCAAGGAACAGATTGCCAGAAAACTAATATTTAACATTTTAAATTGACACCCTTTTCATTCCAAATCCATGTGACCTTTTTCTTCTGTCTAATGAAAAAAAAATACTAAAGATGCACTGTACTGGTTCTTTTTTTTATGGCGACAGAAGCTTTCAGGCTTCAACACAGGACACAAAAGCCCCATAAAAACAAAGATGCTGTATGATTGCAAAGGACTTGGAATAAAGCACTCACTTAGGTCATACGCACCACTTTTATGCTACTTTTATGTTTTGTGTCCTTTTTGAAGCTTAAAAGCTTTAGTTTCCATTCATCGTTACTGCAGGAAAGCAGCAAGGAAAACAATCTTCAGCATTTCTCCTTTTGTGTTCTGACTTCTAAGGGAGTCACACAGGTTTGGAAAAACAAGGTGAGAAAATAATGACAGAAATTCCATTTTAGGGTGTACTATTCCTTTAAAGACACAAAACTATTTAGCGTCCCCGTGACCCTGTTCAAAAGTTTACATACGCTTGATTGTTCATGAGTCCCTTGTTTGTCCTAAACGGTTAAACTGCCCGCTGTTCTTCAGAAAAATCCTTCAGGTCCCACAGATTCTTTGGTATTTCAGCATTTTTGTGTATTGAACTCTTTCCAACAATAACTGTATGATTTTGAGATCCATCTTTTCACACTGAGGACAACTGAGGAACTGAGAACTATTACAGAAGGTTCACACGTTGACTGATGCTTCAGAAGGAAACGGTAAAAATCAGGGTAAAATGAACTTATTTTGTCTTCTGGGAAACATGTAAGTATCTTCTGTAGCTTCTGAAGGGCAGTACTAAATGAAAAAATATGATATTTAGTCAAAATAAGAAAAATGTACACGTCGCCATTCTGTTCAAAAGTTTTCACCCCCCAGCTCTTAATGCATTGTTTTTACTTCTGGAGCATCAGTGAGCATTTGAACCTTCTGTAATAGTTGCATATGAGTCCCTCAGTTGTCATCAGTGTGAAAAGATGGATCTCAAAATCATACAGTCATTGTTGGAAAAGGGTTCAAATAAACAAAAATGCTAAAAAAACAAATTATTTGTGGGAACTGAAGGATTTTTCTGCAGAACTGTTCAGGACAAACAAAGAACTCATGAACAACTATCACTAAACAAAAAAGCACAGCTGTGGATCATTCAGATAAGACAGAATTAAGAATCAAGCATATTTAAACTTTTGAACGGGGTTATTTTTATAAATTCAACGATTATTTTCTCTTATAAATATATGCAAACATCTTTTATGTGAAATGTCTTATTCAGATCAGTATTAAATAAAGATTCTGTATGTAAAATTTGGACCTCAACTGTATATGAGAGCTTTTGAATCCATCGATTCAATATCATGTTGACTGGTCGAACTGTGTGCCGTCAAACTTACATAATCATTTCCACAGTACTTCAGTGAGTCTCTGGCTTAAATAAATGTGACCCACTTAAAAATAATTCAGTCACCAGTGATCATGGCTCACTCCTATAGTGCTAAGCCCCTCTGCCAGGTCTCTATACTCCATTCAATCAACTTCAATTACAGCTCATATAATCCAGGAAATCCACTTAATGGGCTGACGACAAGACTTAACTGAATTTATCCCTTAAATTTAAGGTTTTAGAATTTAGTCCAGACAACTTAGACAATGTATTCTCAAAGAATATAATATAATAT